>WEKY01027047.1:5093-48171 GCA_013390045.1 Picathartes gymnocephalus | reverse complement strand
AAACTGTTTACATTTTTTTCCTCTTGGTCTTTTTCCTGGAAGTCATAGATCTGAGTCTTTTGCTTCCCATGTGATGGCAGTGAAAAGTCACAATCCCATTGTAGGCTTAGTTTCTCAGTTTGTGAGGTTGGACATTTTCTGATACAACGATGAGTCATTTCTGACTGTATTACCATATGGCCAGAGCAGTGGATCATGCACTTTCCTATAGTAAGCTTTTGTAATTAAGGGTGCCAGGTTTTATCTTACAGACTGAAAACTGTTAGAACACCAGAGTTGGTTTCCAGGGGCCTTGTAGGAGACATTGCATGAAAAATCTGGTGTCTTTGCAGAGCTGTGTGATTGAATTCAGTAGGTTTGCCCTTTGGACTTTGAAGGGAGTAATTCTCGTGTTACTATTTTTAATCTTGTACAAGTCTTTTGATTTGCCATTGCCTTAACTTTTGTAGCGCTAATTGCAGTTCCTTCTTTCAAGAAACCATTATAGTAATTGGGGGGGGGAAAAAAAGGGCCTGAAAAATGTATTGCTACCCTGAACTATAAATGCACTATGGAAATGTGAAGTGTCATGCATAGATCTGTAATCCTTCAGAGACAGCATTAGCCTTTGATGGGATCATTCAGTGAAACTGCAGTGTGAACAGCTCTTTAAATTTGAGGTGGTGAGATTTTAAAATAGAATGGAGTTTTTTGTCACCATTCTGGCTGAAATGCTAAATTCGTGTTACCAGGTTTATTTTTAGATCTATTGTTTAGCAAGCTTTAGAGAAGTCCCATCTCCTGATGTTTCTTAGGTGTTTGGATGACTGCATTATGTGTTTATGTTTTGATATGCTCCCTGTATTTGTCTTGTCATTTGGTGCTAGCTTGCAGGAAAATGGGATCACGCCTTGTAGTGACGAACCTTTGCTGAATGTATCTTGGCTCTTTTGCTCAAAATCGGTGTGGAGAGTGGGTGTTGATGAAGGAAAGCAGCTGCTGTTCTTGCTGTTCCCGAAGGAGGTATTCTGTGTTCCTAACAGTAATGCTGGAAGTCAGGCAGGACTTCCACAGGTCAGCAGAGTCTCTCCTCTTTGTACTTGATTGTAGGCTGTCCTGTAGTAACCCCAGTGCACTGTCTTATTAGTCGTGGCAGCATGGCTGAGGGTATTTTTGGTATCTGAAAAAAACAGCTCCTCATTTGAATGATTGCTGGACTTGTTTGTTTATTTTTTTAGGCATACTCTTGGATGAATGACCTTCAATGCCTCAGTAGCTCAGGCAAAAAAGCACTGATATGGTTATTTGCTTAGTTTTGGAAAAGAAGAATCCAGGATTGTTGTAATTTAAATGGTGTCAATCCCAAGTCCCCCTACTAACTTCATCCATGTATCTTTTTTTTTGTACATAACTCTTATTTCTGAGAGTTTCGGAGAGCAAAACACAGCCTATAATTTTAACACCATGTCAGAAAGACATCTCCGAAGTATTGTCTTTAAAAGTAATTTACTTGCACTGAACTGGTAAATTGAGAACTCTATTTGGCATAGCTTTAGTTTTTGATCTACAACCAGCAAATGCTGGAAGTTACTTAATAGTTATGCAAAAAGCAAAGAATAAATCAACAGCTGAATAATGTCCTCCTTTAATTACTTTTTGCACTCATTTTATATTTAATTTTACATCAAATGAAGTGTTCCTTAGAGTAAGTGAGATGTTGATTAGTTAAATGGATTATTCATGATGGAAAAAATTTTATTGAAGTGAAATCAAACATCTTTGCATATATGTGAACAAATCCAGGCAATATTTTTTTTCCATCTCATTTGCTTTTAGCTGACTTACAGCAGGAATATTGCAGCTCACAAGGAAGTTCTTGTCATGTATGTAGTTGCTGAGTTCTCACTTGGGAACAAAATTTTCTTATTTTGGTATACAGTGTTTTTACATTGACTGCCTACTAGAGAGGAACTGCTGGGGAAGAATGTGAGCAGGATTCAAAGCCTCTGATTTCTTTGTGCTCTGCAGGAACAGAGTCTAGAAAAAGAATACAGTAGGTACTGTAGTTGTATGGAATACTGAACCTGCAGTGGGAGCATTATACTGATTTTTTTCAAAAGTGTTTCTTTCTCTCCACCAAATTTTTGCTAGAAAACGAGGGTCCTTGCCTCTTCTGAAGTTGTAGTTGTTAAGCTGTCAGAAAAGCAAAGCAAAGTAATTTTAATTTCAGAAGGATTTATTGTTAGATGACTTTAAAATTAATCTGTCTAAAGACACATAATTGTACAGTAACGGTGAATAAACTAGCTACCGCTATGGAAACTTTACTGGATATAATATAGAGAGGTCTGCTTTGGTACAGTTGCATTTAGCTTGGAAAATGCATATTGTGAGTTTTCTGTGCAAAGGATGTATTTCAGGAGCAAGGCAGACATGAAGTTGTTAGGTATAATGTGTGAATCACAGAGAGGCGTGGGTACAGCAGACATGTCCTCTGCTGCTCCTTAGAGTAAGTACAGGTTGAGTTAACAGCATAGATTTTGCTAGGAGGGGAATTTTAGCTTAAAGTCCTGAGTAAAGCAGCAAAGTACTTTCTTAGTTTAAAGGCTTGTGTGTTGTTGAGGTGGTCTGATACCTTTTGTTAGGCACTGTGTTTTACAGTGCCTGTAGGTTTGTCAGCTGGGACCTCTTGGGCTGGAATTATTACTTGTTTGTCTAGTTTCAAGATTATACGTCTTTTTTATTTGAATACTTCTGTTATCTCTGTATCAAGGAGTAGAGATTTTTGTCTCCATATTCCCCAGGTCTGCTTTTAGACCAATTTATAACTCCTTGAAAACGGAGGGAAGCTATTTAAATTTTAGCAGTTGAATCTTTTCTGTGCTGGTCAAACTGTACATGCATCCGTCCCACAAAGTGACTCAGTGCAGTGGTGTCTGATGCTCCAGGAATGAGGTTGGACTGTTTCTGCTTCAGCTGCTTCTGCACTGAAATAACCAAGCTGAGGATGGAAATAGGGAAAACAGAGAGCAGGTGAAATGAGAGTGATGTGGCAGGAATGGTTGGGAGGGGAGAGCAGAATTCATGAGGAAGGGCTGTGGTGGGAGAAGACAAGTGCATTTGTCTGGGAAAGGAGACTGGAAGGTGAGGACGGGTGTAGCTGAAGCGGGGTTTGAAATGGAAAGCCCATCCAGGAGACTGGGAGTGGGAATTGTCAAGGGGGAAAGAGAGGAAATGGTTGAGGAATGGTTCTTCACAAGGAAGCAGAGGAAGAGAGACTACAATGAGGTTGTACAAAGATTTGGTGGTTGGGAAGAAATAGGATGAGTTTGGATAGAAAGGGGCTAAGGAAATTTAAGCATGGTATGAAAAGGAAAGCAGTGTTAAGCACCATGGCCTGCTGTTGCCGTAAGTCCTGCATTCATGAGTCCCTTGTCAGTAAGTATCTGTGAAGGCCACCAGTAAAATCTCCTAGCACTGTGCTAAGGTGGGGGTCTGGGGTACAGCAGGCCGCTAACATTCAGTATTGAAAAATGGAAGAATTTAAGTAGTTTGTTTGACTCAGTGAGGCACAGAAGAACCTGAAAATACCAGCAGAATTATAACCACTTTATCCACTTGATCCATTGGTGCTATTTAAAGGCCAGCATTTGCCTTCTGTTGCCCTTCAGCAGTGTTAGATCCTCCTTATTGCCACTGAATAGTTAATGTAGGAACCTGCCACCCTGTTGGAGATGCTAGTGGTTTGGGACTCCAGACGCACGCATTTAGTCCCAAATTGGCCACTCATAGGCTGTGTGATCTTGGACTAGCTAATTCACCAGAATGTGTTTTATTTTCCTCATCAATAATTTGGGGATAATGATTTCTAACCACAGTCTGAAGAGGCCGTCGAGCACCACGAATGCCACAGTTCACAGAAGAGCTGGGAAGTGCTGGTTGTGCTATTAATGACAATTTCTTTCTATCTGACTGGTGACTGTTCCCTTTTTCTCTTTGGATCATTGTGTGACTGTATTAGGACAGAAATTGAGAAGAAAGAAAGGAACTGCTGGGGATCATAGGTATGGTGTAACAGGGACAGCTTTCTGCTTACTACCCAGACTCACTGCTCAGCCAAAACTGGATGCATTTGTGTCTGCAGGCTGGACTGACTCAGACTTCGTAGGGAGTAATTTCAAAGACATACAGACCTCCCTAATGACACTTGGTTTATATGAAATCATTCTAAAGAATCTGGCTTTATTAAGTAATTGTGAGCAACTTGGACCCTGGCACTGAGTACTCGTTTTGTAGCTGTTGTGATAGTACTGCGTGTGCTCTGATCTTTGGGCTGTGGGATCAGACAGCGCCACAGGAATGTGGAAGGGTGAGAGACAGGACTAGGAAGGGGGAAACTGTAGAATAGCACATTTATTGTCATACATTGTTACATGAATGTTTTAAGAACTCTGTGCAGCTGCTGATCTTTGAACGAGAGAGCTTTTTTATTTCCTGTTTATTCTTGCTCTTCTTACTACTTGCAGCTCTCTTCAAGCAGAGAAAGCACCTCAGTGCCGTACTGTAGATGATTCAGATGCTGATTTATGGTGTATATCTGTATGTATGAATTTGGATTTGAATTCAAATGAGAATCTGTGTCAATGTCATAGGTATCTAGCATTGAGAAGCCATTGCCTTTCAGTGGTTTATGTGCTATATTTAGTCCGATTCTTATGAATATTTCCAACCCTTGTCATTCTGTCAAAGTTGTCATTGAGGAACATGCTCAGGTTGGAAAGCTTTTGGTATGTCTTATTGTTAGAGGAGAAGATGATATAATAAGTAGCATAGAGATCAAGAAAATGTCTCATTTACTAGTAGTTTTTGAAGTAGCAATCTGTGCATTGCTGCATTCACAGGAGTCTGTGAAAGTAGTCAGGCTCAGAAGGCTGAACTGGCTGAAAAAGTGCGGAATTAGAAGAAGTGGTGTTACTGCAAGACCTTAGTAGAACTATTAGATTAGAATGTTTCCTTCTTTCCTGCTCTTTTTGATTGTTGCTTTTGTTCTTGAAATTTCGTGACTTTTTACAAGGGCATGTAGTGATAGGACAAGGGGGAATGGCTTTAAACTGAAAGGAGGTCGTTTAGATTAGATAATAGGAAGAAATTCTTTACTGTGAGAGTGGTGAGGCACTGGAACAGGTTGCCCAGGAAAGTTGTGGATGCCCCATCTCTGGAAGTTCTCAAGGCTGGAATCAAGGCCAGTGTTAAGGGATGGCACTCTCAGCGACCTGGTCTAGGACAATATGTGCCTGCCTACGGCAGGGGGTTGGAACCTAGATGGCTTTCAAGGTTTCCTCCAGTCTCCAACCACTCTAAGAGGCTATGATTCTCTGTTCATGAGCGTGTGCTCAGCAGGAAGCCAGCAGATGGTAGACTGGCTCTGCAGCCCAGTATCTGTGCTGCTGTTTTGCTTCCAGAAGCTTCTGCAACTTTGTTCCTCACACAAGTCTCTAAACCCTTCTGGAAAGTTGGTACAAGAGCAGATTAAAGTGCTTAGATGTTCTTCTCAGAATTCTTCAAATTCAGCTGGTTTTGAAGAACCAGATGCTTGTGAACTTCAGAGGCTGGTATCTTTCTCAACTGCAGTGTTTCTTTTAACCTCTTTCTTTAGTTACTTCTGTCCTAGCTATTTCTCTGTAACCTGTCCCTGCAAGGTAACAGAAGCCAAAACTTGGATGAAAGTATTTTGACATTCTTTTGTCTCAGATTTGTGTGAAAAGGTACAGATGCAGAATGTTTTTTTTTCAGGGAAACTTTCACAAAACATTATATTGGAAATATATTAAGTAAGTATATATTTTATGTTGCATTTACATCTAGTGTAGCATTACCTTGAGAGAGGTCTTGTCTTTGTGCCATATGACAGTTCTTCCTTAAAAGCCTGGATCTGGGACTGAATCCCTTTCTTACAATTTGCCTGTGGTTATGTTTAGGAGTCTTAAAAAACTCCCTGGCAAGTTGATGTCCTTGCTTTTATCATACTTATCTGTTGTCATAATATTTGCCTCTATGCTCTGCAGGTTGAAAATAGTCCCTTAAGCCACTCCAAATTGTTCAGTCCAGAGCTGTATAATGGTCGTCTTTCTGCACTGACCTCTCATTAGAAAAACATTTTTTTTGGAACAGCTCCTCACCTGTTTTCAGAAGAATGTAGCTGTAATTCCTCAGTGCTCTTCATGATTCCCCAGTTGAGAATTTCTGTCTTAGAATAAGTACCTCCAATGTCTGCCATTATCAGTCATGAAATACCTTGACTAGTGAACAAAAAATTTACAGTACTGTAAATTGTGGTTAATAACATGTGGTGGTGCTATAAAGTGGACACCAAAATGTAGTTAGTGTATGCTTCAGGAATAGAGAATGTAATTAGAAAAGATGATTTAACTGCATTGGATTTATTTTAGCAAGAGAATTAAAAAATCAAGAAGGTTAATGAAGTAATCTTAGACTGTGGTCCATGGGAGCCTTTTAATCTTCCTTTCTGTTCTTAAGAACAGCATTGCTGTGTCCTTAGTGTAGTGACTGTACATTAAATAGAAGTGCTTTAAGATTAAAAAAAGTGGGGTTTGTGAATTTTACCCTTGTTTCTGGAGCTTGGTTCTCATTTTGCTGGATCGTGATAAAAATAAGAATTACTTAAATCCTACATCCAGAGAGTCAGGTTTTGGGCTCTGAGACCAGAAATGGCTTAAAAGTATTATGTAGACTTCAAATGCTTGGGCTGTATGAGCAGGGATGAGTCTCAAATGAGAGCTTTGTTGAATAGTGAAAGTATGCACAGCTTGAGTCTTAGAACAGCGTGGATTTAGTGCACAAAAAAAAAAAAAAAACAATTGGGAAGAAAATCTCTTTACTGTGGATGAATTATAATATCCTCTCGATTTTGGGTACATGGTGAGAGGGTAACTTAGCCTGGATGACATAGCTGCCCAAAAAGAAAGGGGTTTTAGGATCTGTTTGTGGAGTATATATATTTCTGGCTTTCAACCATTTTTAATTCACTTCACATGAGAGTTGTGGATTATTTATAGTGAGTGTGGGAGATGGAAAGAGTACTGTGGAAGAAAGAAAAAGAAACCTTTCAATCACGAATTCTGTTTTTGGCTGTGATGCCAGTTTGGGGCAAGATGCCAATAATTTTGCACCCAAAATAGAAGTGCTAAAATCTCCCAAAATTCACCAGTCTCACTCATGGTCTGAATATTTTCTCAGATTATTGTTAGGAAGCAAAGCACAGAGTCTTGAGGCATGCATCAGCCTCATGATGAGAAGAGCAGATCATTGTCTTTTAACTCATGTCCTCCTTCTGCTTTGAACAGCCAGAGAGGCCAGAGAGGACATCTGTGTTCAGGGGTTGTAAAAACAAACTGCAGACTTGTCAGGTTTTGTTCTCCTGTGCTTGGTGCTCCAGCCTGGGCCATACACCAGCACAGAGCTCCTCTTGGCTGGGGCCGGGTGTGCTGAGAGCTCCCTCAGAAGGCGCCCAGGTTTTGGAGCTCTGTAGGACTGTAGCCTGTCTTCGGCTCCAGGATTTAACAAGACAGGTGAAACTCAGTGTAGGAGTTGAGCAGTGTTGGGCACAAGAGGCCAGAGCCATCAGATGAATGTGCTCTCCTGCACAGCCAGGCTGCATCTGTCACTGCCCTGCTGTCAAAGGGCCATGGATGCACTTCCGTGGACAGCCTTGTGCTATCACAGCTTATTCAAGGAGTTTATTTTCCTGCACTGTAGTTCAGCAACAACTTCATAGTAGTCCAAGATTCTTTCTGCAATCTGATGTGCTGTGTGGCCACTCACACAACTGCATTGGCACAAATGAAGGAACAGTAAGATGGGAACTAGGCGTGGGAACAAGCAGCTGAAGTGGGAATTTTGCCCACTGAAGAAAATTTATACAGCAGCTCTTCCTGAGTCTCCCACAAAGAATAACACTTGGAAGAGTTCTCTCAACCAACCTGAGAGGGTTTGTGTAGATCCTAAGCACTGCACTGGCCCTACTGAACAGTGCGACTTTTTGTTCTAAGTATGCATCAAGTCATACCATTTCATGCATTTCTTGTTTCACTTACAGCTGAACTGTTCATTCTGTTTAGTGCTACAGTAAGAATTACTTGGAGGGCTGTTTAGAAAACAGGAGGATTGCATACTGCTACTGCCAACTAAGGTTACTTGTAAGGGAAGGCAATGCCCTGTATTGTTAAAGCAAGTCAAATGTTATTTATTTTGGGCCTGGTTACAGAGTAGCCTAATAAGCCCATGTTCAGCCTAGGTAGCAGAGAACGTAAGGCCATGTAATGCTTGAGAAGAACAAAAGGATCAAACAACATGGGCAGGGTTTTTTTGTTTGTTTGTGTTGTTGGTTTTGTTTTTTGGGTTTTTTTTCTTTTTTTTTTTTGTACGTGTTGTACTTTTAACATATTTGTTCTTCTGTGGCTGCTAGAGACTGCAAGGGGACACATTTCATGTTTAAAGTGTCATACGTATAGGCAGTATATAGCTCTGATGAGTAGGGCAAAGAGTAAGAGAGTGATTCAGCCTGAATCTCTGGTGGAGCTATTAATTCTATTCTCCTTATCTCATAAAAACAGGTGAGACCGGGTCTATAGAATAGGGGAAATAAGGTATATAGGAGATAGACATTCTCAATAATCTCATTAATTGTCTTAGGTTTCTTAGTCAATATTTATAGTGTTCTTTTACACAAGCGTTCAAAAGTCGTCTCAGACCCAAAACGTAGCAATTTAACTTAAAAATACTAAACTTTTCCAGCTTTTTGTCTGTTGAACTGTTAATACTTGTTATTCTACTCCTGATGACCACATTAAAATACTTGAAATTTTTTGTGTGTTAAACTATAAATGAGATTACTTTGTAATCTTCTGGTGTGTTTTGAAATCTAACAAACAGTGAGAAAGTTAGTGTTCCCTTACATAGGCTTAAACACCAGGAGCATTTTTTCCCTGTAGTCCTGCAAGTGACAGAAGCAGGGAGGGGAGAGTCTATTCTTCCATCCAGTGTAGATCCTGGGCAGTACCTCTGCCTTGTGATCCTGCAGCTGGGATGCAGTAACTTGATGGGTTTTGTGTGCACCTTGCCTGGAGAGAAGAAAACCACTGTCTTCAGAAGGTGCTTAGCTCTGGGACTCTCCAAGGAAGGTAAGCTGAAATGGACGCCAAAAGGCCAAAATGCTGGCAGTGGAGCACACAGCTAAAGGAAAGAAAAGGAAGAAATAACAGAGAGTGCTTTAAATGAATGAGAAGCTGGAAGTTGGTGAGACAACTGATGGGCCTGCTGGCTGGATTGCTAGGCACAGAGGAAGCAGTTCAAGAAAATAGAATATTGCAGAAATGTTACATTATTTATTAGTACCAATCCTCACTGCAGATTTGTGTCCAAATTTATTGAGAGCTCAAGTATGAGGTGGCTGGGGTGTTGGACAAAATATATAGTCTTATTAGAAATAACATAAGAATGTGAAACTATCAATGTGTTAGAAGGCTCCAGGAAGCATCTAGAGAATTACATCCCAGTAAGCTTATACTGGTAGTAGGCAAATTAGCTGAAATAATTACTGACAGGTCTCAATTCATAGCTTGCAGCCTTTGAGATTGCAGAGAAGGAAACAATGCCAGCCTGACAGGGAGAAAGGTGTTTTGGAATATGGAAAATCAGTTCATTCAAATCATGAAAGCTTTTAGAAAGTTTCATTGTCCTTCGTGGATGGTTATTAAGCAGCATGGTATGACTAAGATGGCTCAAAACCTATATTGAACATAGAAGCAAAAGGCACATTACCCAGTTAGATCTATTAACAATGGTATGTTGACAGATTCCCCACTTCAAACTGTTCTGTTCTTAGTAGTGTGAAACAGCACTGTTGTGCCATTTTGCCTGCCCCATTAGCCCTGCTGAAAGGCAGAATTGGGAATTGCCTAAATGCTGGCTGATCCCTGAGCATGGAGAACTATGAGGCTGTCAGTCCTACACCCCTCCTTGGAGAGCTCTACTTAGGAAGGACCTGGACCTGAGAATAGCAAGTTCGTTTTTCAGTATGTGGTTGACTTGAAAAATACAATAGTAATAGAAAAAATCCTGGTAATTTTGAAAACATATTACTAAGAATGGCCACTAAGAATAGGAAAAGTAATAAAGAACAGCATGGAGATTGTTACCAGAAGTAAAAGCCCATATACCAAGAACACCCTTGTCTCACCTAAAAGCTGATACATCAAGAACGCCCTTGTCTCACCTCAAAATAGCATTCAAAAGTTAGTGGGAGTTCTGGGAACACAAGATGAAGCTGAAAAAGAATTGAGGAAATCTCAATCATGGAGAGTAACTGAAGAAAATTGTGACTATTTACCTTAGAAAGCAGATGAGTCAGCGAAGAGGCGTGCTAAAACTGTAAAAACCAGCAAATGGTAATGAGAAGGTAGGTTGAGGTAAGTTTCTGTTTGCTTGTCTTAAAGCACTAAAGTAAGTGCTATTTAAAGAAACCAGAAGGTTGCAAATTCTAAAACTGATAAAAGGAAATTCTTGTTCAGATCTATGCTTGAAGTGTGAAAGCCGCTACAGCAGTAAGTTGTTGTGCTGAAGAATTTAGCAAGGTTTTTAAAAGGTTATTTTGATGGATATCAGAAATATTTACAGCTGCCATAATCCATGTTGACCAGCTTTGAAGGGAACATTAGACTTAAGTTTTTAAGACTATATACCTTCAGGATGTCTTCATATTCTGTTGCTGATTGTCCTTCCTTCTTAATATAAAGTGTTAGGTTAGTGGTTGTAGTGGTTTCACGTCACCTGCTCACACCAGGGGAATAATTAGTGTAGTGGTTGTTCACACACTCTGGTCTATCACCAGGGCACTTACTCATTTCTGTGATGAGATAAGGATTAAGAGAAATGCAAAGCAGGCCCAAATGTTCAAAGGTAAAAAGATAGTTTATTAACAGAACTAAAAGATAAAGAAATAATAAGAACTAAAACCAACCCTCAGATGTTCTTCTCCCCCCACCTCCCCCAGGGAGTGCTGCCATGTACTCCACAGAGGCGGTCTAAATCTCAATGGCTAATCAATATGTTTATCTTAGAAATAGCCAATTAATTGGCCCTCAGATATGCAGGACACTGCTTTGGCAGGAAATTGTAAGAGGGCTGCAGGAACTGTAGCCATAGGAAGCTGCCTCTTCAGGAACTGGTAATAACTTCCTCCAGGTGGAAAAAGTATTTTTTTCAAACCATGACACTGATGTAATTCATTAATAGTTGTATGCAAGGTGTGATTCTCAGTAACAAGCTAGAGAGCACCCCTGTGTGAGTGGTGCCTGAATTCAGAGCTGTGCAATCTCTGTTCAGGTACTGAAACAGCAACCCAGGTATAAGGGTCATTCCCAGCATCTCTTGAAGTTGCCAAGATCTGGCTAAACAGATGCGTTCAGGGATGGGATTCCAGAAATGTAATGAGGTCAGGAACGGATGCGATTTTAAATTTGAATAGAAGGTGTTGGGTTGCCTTTTTTTGGTCATATGTGCATTACATGTGTTAGTAAAAGATCTTTGTCTCTTAAAAAGGCCCTAAAGCAAGAGAGCTTTCTTCACTTCTTTTCTGGTGTTTGTTTCACTTACAGTGACTGGAAGGCATGATGTGTAGAACTGTTGTCTTTGCCTGAAGTCTTCAGTTAAACTGTTAAAGGAACTAATCAAACCTAAGCTATGAAAATTATTGGTTTTGTTTGCCTGTAAAAGCACATCTTGTTGGTGCAGTTCCAGTGCTCATGGTTTTCATGGATATGCGTGTGAGTATGTGATGTGTATCTGAGTACATAGGGATGAGCAGTTCATCATTTTTGTCAAGATTTTGGTTGGATTGAATTATATTTGTCTGTATATGAATTTGACACTTGCAGGACATCAGTCAGTTCATGTAGTCCTGCCATTTTACCTGGTAGTAACCTCCCCAGAAACAGCACCTGCAGTCTTACATTCAGCTCAGAGCTGGTGTAGTTATTCTCCAAGTTGTGCTTCCTTATAGGTGGCATGATACTTTAGGATAATTCAAAATATTCCAAACAATAATTAATGATGTTGTATACAGATTTCAAAGGTATGAGTTAGATATTTGAAAAGACTTGGAAATCAAATCCTCCTGAGAAGGGAAAGCTATGTATGCAAAAAAGGAGACTAAATTTCTGCTTAATTGCTAGAAGAGAAAGTAATTCCAAAATGTTAATGGAAAATGCTGATATTTGGCCTTCAAATGGCAAGCATAACGCAAACCTGCTGATTGGAATCAGTGAAATGGTATGGAAAAAAACCCTCCCTACTTGAGAATTTGGGGAAATCAATGCCTAATAAATCGTGCATATGTCTATGCAGTAATAATAACAGAATTTTAGAAAGATTAAGAAGGCTGGCATGATTTCTGTTAAAATAGCATTAACTAACTGGGTCATAAATGCAAATAAGATTATTAACTCTAGATGACTGGCTTATCTCAGCTATTGGGTTTTCATGGCATTACCAACAGACTCTCCAGTGCATGAGTCTGTATCACGTGGTTTTATTTTTAGTATTGATAAATCTAATATTTCGTGATCATGTGAAGCTGGGCACTGAGTATTTCTCAGTAGCTGCCTCTTCTGCACTGCCTCACTCTGCAGGGAGACTCTGCCCAGGGCTCCCTGAATTGTGCTCAGTTCCGCTCAACAAAGGTGTCAGCTTTGGCAAATGGCGCGTTGGGAGCTAAATCAGTCTCCTGATACTGAGTTTGGGATTTGGTGATGCATGAGGTATCAGGATGGTTGGGAGTGTGGCTATAGGCCAGGCAGGATGCCCCTGCCATGGCTCATACCGAGCAGTGGTTGGGTGTGGTCATCATGGATACATGGGCACAACATTTTTGTTGGTATTTTCTACAGAAATGTACTTTGAAGGAATTACTGTACAGAAATGATGGCAAAGTGGGATATAACTGCAAGGATGTGGTTGGTGCTGACATGGAGGTTTGCTGAAATACTTGGCTGCGATGGCAAAGCAGGAGGAGACAGTGGTTGCCATGAGCTGCATTTCCAGCTTCCAGCTGAAGCTCTGGAATAGTGGATGATGGAGGAAGCTAGTGAGAGCTGTGGCTGTGGGATCTCTGTGCTCCACTATTTGGGGATGCTTAGGTGGAGCCTTCTCAGCTCAGCTTCATCTCCTGCCCTGTTCTGGCTGAGCTTGGTCATGAGTCAGCTTTCTGGGGCTCCTTCACTTCTGCATCTAAACATTGTGGTATTTGATGGTCCGTGTAGTATGCTTGAGACCAACACAGAATACTCTTTGGTACTGCATAAAGAACTTCGGTGAAAATCACTCTCTGTTGCATCCAGGATCCCAGTTTTGATTCCATGCTTTTGATCTGTGGCTCTAACACTCCATCTCCCTTTTTTTGGAGAGAGGGAGACCCTCTGATTTCTCTGTCATGATATGTTGCACTCAGAACCACCCATGCAATTAGCCTGCCTCCCAAGACCATTAGCTGCTTGACATGAACAATTTCCAAGTAGAGCTGTTTGATCATCATGCTGATGATATCACTGCTCTAATTATTAAAGGTTTCTGTGAAAGTTAATGTTTCCTGGACTATTTCACTCTGTTGCTCTATAGGAAATGTTGTGCTCTGGAAGTGTAAGCAGACTAACATTTTGAAGTGTAACAAGAGCACACACAGAGCAAGACTTACTGGAATGACTGATTACTTGCAGACAGATTGATGGCAGACCATCTAGACAGCCATCCCCTATACCCCCAGACTACTGACAGACACAAAAATGTGATTTAATTATAGTTATATAATAAAAAAGAAATAGATCTTTCCTCTTTACTCTCTTTCATAGAATAGGGATGTTCTTTTTATCATATGCTTGTCCTGAAATAATATGTCTTTAGTCCATACGTGCAACACTTCAGCACTGAAATGAGCTTTAAAGTGATACTGTTCTGTAAAAACATTATAAAATTAAAATAATTTATGTTCATTATAAAACACAATTATTATTCTTAATTCTCTGTTAATGAATAAGAAAACAATGTATTAATAACAGAACCACTAAACTGCAATAACCACGTCAGTTAAAAAAAATTCCCTGCAATATACCTTCTTACACTATGTGAAAATATGTATGAAGTGTTTCCAAAGGTTGGCTTCATTCCACCTTTTCTTTTAGAAGACTGTTCAACTATTCCTTTCATTCCTGAAAGCTTTACTTGATATATAACCTAAAATACAGTTTCCTGAGTATCATCCTATTTCTTACAGTAATATTTAAAATCGTGCCTTCCTTGTTTTTTCATGTCATTCCAGTACTTGCTGACCCTTTGCATGACTACTTTGCCAGTATGCAGTTTTTATTTTATTATTTGCCTCTAATATAATATCTGAAGACCTGGATTGCTTTCCATGCTTTAAAACTCTTTTAAGAAGGATAAAACTTACTTTAAAATCTGTAAATCATAAAGAAATTAAAATCACGTGTAGAATGAAGGCAAGTATTTTCTCCAGCCCAGTCTGAAGTAATGCTGTGGATGTTGATAAGGGGTCAGTGTTTTCTGCTTTTGAGTTTGAACTTCATTGGACTGTGACAGTCAAAGACCTGCTGGCAGTGCTCTTCCTAATGCACCCAGGATGCCATTGGCCTTCTTGGCCACCAGGACACACTGCTGGCTCATGGACAGCTTGTTGTCCACCAGGACCCCCAGCTCCTTGTCTGCACATCTGCTCCCCAGCAGGTCAGCCCCCAGCCTGTGCTGGTGCCTGAGGTTATTCCTCCCCAGGAGCAGGACCCTGCACTTGCCTTTGCTGAAGTTCAGACAGTTCCTCTCTGCCCCTCTCTCCAGCCTGTCAAGGTCCTTCTGAAGGGCTGCACAGCTCTCTGGGGCATCAGCCACTCCTCCCAGCTTTCTGTGTCAGTGCAATCTCCAAAGAGGCATCTGTCCCTTTGTCCAAGTCACTGATGAATAAGTTAAACAACACTGGGCCCAGTGTTGAACATTAGGGGACACCACTGGTGACAAGCCTCCAACTAGACCCATGTCACTAATTATGACCCTAACAATGTATTTAAAACATTAAATATTCCATATGCTTGTTGACAAGCAAGTGACTTGGGATAGAAAACATGTGCTCATTTTGCCTGGTGAAATTTTAAGGATTTTACTGAGGGGAAAAAAAGAACAGAAATGTTTGTACTTACTGCTTTTTCTCTCTTTTTTTGGGTAAAGCAGAGGATAAACTAGACTATAAAAATTTCTTTCCAGTGATGCAGTGCATATAAGCTAGCTGGCTCATGCTCTTGGATACAGATCAGACAATTTCTGTCTCTAGTCTGTGGTTCATATACTGGCTGAGTTGTTAAAGGTTGAATATTGTTGTGTGTTGGTCTCTGAGAAGCACGTCTGTTTTACCTCAGTTCCTTGAACACTGCTTTCTGAACCACTGGTAATCAATACATTTGTTAATATTTGCATTAGATAAGGTCTAGTATTGTCCTTAGTTAGATGTGTGTTTCCTGTCACCTTTACTGCCAGCAATCTGATAGTCTCACGGTGACCCTTCTATCCCATTGAGGTGCCCAGGGATTACATTCCCAACCTATAGTTTACCCCTCTTGCAGCTAATACAGTCGTTTTACAGTTCTGTAGAGCAAACCTTCCCTGCAGAGCTTCCCTAGCCTGGTTTTTGCTTTGTCTTCAAGCCTAAAAACTCCAAAGGCTGTACTTGCCCATAAGATGTGCACTTCCAACAACATGGGGGTCAATTTTAGTTGAGACTAATGTATGCCACAGCAGTAAAAAACAATAGCAGTGATTTGTGCTTTCTGGGGTTGTCCACTTTGCCTGTTACTATCCTTGTGTCCAAGTAACTAATTCAACCCTGTATTTATAGCTCCCTTGTGTTTTCTGGAAAGTCAAGCTTATTGGTCCCTTGGCCAGCTGTGTTGTGATACAGTTTTTATTTCATGGAGAAATAGCAAATGTTGATAAAACTTCTTACAGAGGTTTGCTCTGAAAACAGTCTCTGCAGAATTTCAGGCCAGCCAAAGCAAGGATGGCATTTTCAAAATCTGCTGTTTGGCATTTCTTAGAATGTGGCATTTTTTTATCTGGTATTCACATTGTCAGAAGTTTGTATCATATTATTGCAAATCAAGTGGGCCAGTGTGTCTCAAGCCTGAATCAGAGCCTCCATGGGGGTAATGTATGTGTATGTATATTAACAAAATAATTCGTGCTAGGTAGCTATTGTCTTATTTATTCTAATATGCTAAACTGAACATTTTGCATGTAAATATCGGGATTTTAGTTATTGTTTTGTTAATTTAATTCTCCTCTTTATACCTTTCTGTCCTAAGAGGTGAAGGTCCTGAGTGGCTGTTCTGTCCTTTCTGCATTCCCTGTTTTACTGACTGCTCCCTCCCTTACATTGTCCTTCTTGGAAGTAGATGCTATTTCATTTTCCATTTTGTTTTCTGTGTCCATCTGGGCAATTATACCTCAATCCCTTCAATAGCTGTCCTAAATGCCTCTAGCTGAACATTGCATTTTCCACTTTTTCTATGTCCATCTCAGCAATTATACCTCAGTTCCTTCCATAGCTGTCTTAAATGCCACCAGCTGAACATTGTATGAGTGACCCCACTGGGGCAGCCAGCAGATGGGGTTCAGGTGGTGGCCTTGTGCTGGAAGTTAAAGCAGGTGTCCTACCTTTGCAAAGTAACATGGTGGAATTTCCTCAATCTCACAAAAGGATTAGGGATGCCCAGTCTCTATGAGTCACACAAAGACAGTCCAGGCAGTCCAATAAAAATTATATAAATGCTTTCTTTTCTCAGTATCTGTGACTAATTTAAGGTCACCAGTATTTCTCAGGTGGACAGAAATGTTCTGTAATGGTGTGTAACTCACACAGAGGTCATATGGGTGAACTTGATGATTGGGATAGCAATAGTTGGGTATTTCAGATAGCAAAGTAGTCCCACTTCAGCAGTGAAGTGACCAGCTGTACCATCTGTCTCAAATCCACCTTATAAATCAGCTTAATTACATTAGTGCACAGCTATTATCACCTGGGAGATCATAATAGATTTGAAGAGCTGATCTGTGCTGAAGTTTGGATTATTTTTAGTTCCTCATGTTTGAAAAAAATAATTAGGGTTGAAGTACTGTAGCTCTTGGAGAAATAATCATGCTTGGACAACACTCTATGACACTTGCCTTGTGTATTTTAAGTTCTCTTCTGTTTTCATTGCTGACAAAAATCAAGTCTTTACTGTATCTCTTAGAGGCTGAAGTTCTCCTTAGAGAGGGCTTGCACAAATTTTGTGCTGCAGTCGGGTTCTATCTCAGGCTTGTTAGGTGGACCTTTACAGTGATTTCAGCTAAGTAGATTCAAGCTAAATTATAGTCTAACCTGCAAAATCATGAAGAGAGTCATTGGTCCGCTTCTGATTACAAAATGTCCACCAAAAATGCTAATGATGATGTTCAGAAACCTGGAATAATGTTACTTAATTGTTGA
Organism: Picathartes gymnocephalus; assembly: GCA_013390045.1. Classification (NCBI taxonomy): domain Eukaryota; kingdom Metazoa; phylum Chordata; class Aves; order Passeriformes; family Picathartidae; genus Picathartes; species Picathartes gymnocephalus. The sequence continues at coordinate 30,590 of WEKY01027047.1, read as the reverse complement.
GCTGTATGAGTTTTAATATCTGACAAGCAAAAAGTGATCTGTCACCTTGTTATATTTGATATAGACAGACTTAGTGTATTTGACATAGGCAGATCCTCTGTGTGTGGTCGTGAGACACCATTATTTTTCTGGCACTTCTCAGAATAGACTCCAGAAAGTGAAGAACTTGTGTTACCTCTTTCCCCTTGTTAGCTAGCACAGTTTTATATAACAGAATTTATATTACATTTTTAAGAGCTTTCTTTCAAAATTTCCTAGTAGTGTTCTTTTTTCCTTGAATAATTTTTTTGTGATTAATATATGCATGTAAAGTTATAAAATTATATTTCATTATTATATGAACGCTCAATCAGGAATTTTTAGCCACCAAATTGGAAAGATTGAGTATAAGGAAGAGTGTGTCTGTCATAGTCACTTCACTGGCTTTTTCCAGCAATACATTGCCCTGGGGGCATTCCTGAGCGAGTTACCATTTACAAGGTGGGAAGATAGTACAGGAATTCCTAAGTAGCTGCTGTTAGAAAGTAGAGTAGAGCTAGTTGATTCTGACTTGGAATGGTTTTCAGTAGTGTTTATTGTTAAACCTGTCTCCTCTGTTTTGTTTTGTTGTTTGTTTTTTTTCTTTAATTTTGTTGGGGTTTTTTTATGTAATCACTTGGTGTTCCTTCATTTTGGATATTTTTAAAAGGCAGAGAGATAAGAAAAGCCATAGGTTCTGTAACAGGGTTCCTATATCTCTGCATCCAGTATTTTTCCTCTATTTTTAGCCTGGTTAAAAAAGATAGTGTTTTAAATCTGCTTTATGATTGGGGTGTTTTGGTTGGATTTTTTCTTCCTTCAAAACACATGCACAAGGATGTGCATGGACGCTGAATTCATATAGCACTGATGAGGCATTGGTGGATGTCAGTGAGTGTTATTTTTGTTCTTAAAGCATGAGGTTCATTTACAATGAGCTTCTCATACTCAGTCCAAAAGTGAATGTAAATGTGGAGGCTTTTGAAATGGTCCTGATTTATACCATCTGTGATGTAATTTTGTCAGATGTTAGTGAAATGAGCATTAGGCTCATGTACTTTTAATTTAATGTAGACTAAATACCAGAGATTTAAAATCTACTGCTTTTTGTTTTTTCTTGTGGGAAAATACTCCACCACAGATGCTCAAACCCAAGGAACTTCCAGCTCAGCACAGTTATTGCATGTGTCTTACTTTTAACAGGAATGAACCTTTCTTAATAGTGTTCATCAGTGATTTGCTAGAAAGGAGGGGAACTATATTTTTCTTGGTATTTTGATCTTATAGCAAAATGGTAGTTCATCTTTAGCTAGAATTGTTGTCTCTGCTTTATTGCAGTGTTTTATCTGTATGGAAACTACAACAAAGTAAAATCTTCTTTCTTACAAAGGGAGGTGATGAAAATACTATTTTATCCTTTTCTCATCCTTAGCAACATTCGGTTTTGTTTTATTTTTATGTAACTTGGTCTTGTCCCTGCATCTATAGGCAGAATGTATGGGCAATTAAACCGAAGTATCTTACAGCCCAAGTACAGGATGACCATTGAGAGTGGTCAGTGGTAGTAATGTGCGTGCTATAAAGGCATTTCCCTCAATGGAAATGAGTGTTGCATAACTTTAAAATTATTTTTCTGTGGAAACAGCTGTCTTTCCTGTGAAAGAGCTTTTGGGACTTCAGAATCCTTGTGAAGAGAAGGGAGTCAAAAGCACACCATAGACCTTCTCACTGTCACACTGTTGTCTGCACGATGGGAGATGAGCAGACCTCCACCGATTTCCCCTCAAAGAACATGGTAGTGTGCAGCTATTTTGTGCCTATGGGTGATTAAGTCTTAACTTTTTCATACCTTAATTATTTTCCTTCATATTGTAACAATCTGTTTTCTTTAATAGCCCTTGAAGGAATAGTTAACAAACTTACTCAAGTGAGAACCAGTAGCTAGATACAAACATCTTCTCATCCATGTTAGATTTGTATCACCTGTTATTTCTCTCTTACATGCAGCTTTCTGTTCTGGCCTGTCAAATCTTTTGCTACTTTAACATATATATTTTGGATACAGCTAATTTCTGTTGGTGTGTTGTTTTTTTTTTTCAATGTCCCCCACAACTGTGGTTCTCTGAAGTCACAGTTAAATGTGGTGAGTCCAAAGTGAAGAGTGTAATTCCTTTAGAGCTGTGAGCCACTTCATTCATAGGAGCATTATACTACTTATTTGGTACCTGTGAGGAGTCTTGGGCATGTTTTCCTCTTAAGTAGGTGATAACATAACATATTTTGTGTTCTGTGAACAGATAAAATGGTTATGTGGAAAATCCTTGAGACTAATAGACTTTCAGGGTGTATTTCATAAAATGAAGTGTGTCACTTAAGGAACGTAAGGAGATTTGTAAAGCTTTAGAGCCTTTCTGAGTCCTTGTCTTGGCAGTTTACTGTCAAGGCCCCTAAATGTATTCAGTGAGATGCTGACAGTCTAGGTATTTTTAAGACAACATCTTACTCACACTAAAGGCATTCCTTCCTCAAAGCAGCTCTCAAAAGAATTTTTTTTGCCATTGTCTATTTTCCAAAATCATTTCCTCAAGCTTTTAAAGAGCAGACTGGCATCCATTGAGGACTGGATGCCAACCATATGATACCTTTCAAAAATAGGTATATGTGGTGGGTTGGATGCCAACCTCAAGATACTTTTTAAAAATAGGCATGTTTGTCATTCATCTGCAAAGCAAATAAACAAAATTTGCTGGGGAGCATCAACATTCTTCCCAGTGGGTGAGCAACCACACTGTTAATGGCTACCAACCGCTCACACACAGAGTAAGTGAGCAGTGGGGGAATGGACATCTCCACTGCAGGTACTCAGAGGGTTGTTGCTGGTGGGCTGCGCTGCTCCTACCTGGCCGTTTCTCTTTCTGCAGCTGCACCCCTGATCTGAGTCTTTGTCAGCCTGGTGTATGCCCTGAGCATTATGAAAACAAACACAAAGGAGAAAGGGGGGAAAAAAAATTAGAGCAAGCGTATCCAACAAAATGGCACAGAGGTTCTAATGTATCCTTACATTGTACTTAACTTCAGAGCTTTACCTGAGGTGTTTGAGTTGGGGATTTGGAGTAGGGTTTCACATGAAAGCCACAGAGAAGTCTGTGGTTAGAAGGTACAGGGTTGGACCTGGACCTTTCATCTCCGTTAAGGTTAGCACTTCATTGCTGGTCCAGCCTTTCCTCTGATTTCACTTAGCACAAGGCTAAGTCCCCAGGTGACATGCTTAGCTTACTGACAATGTTATACCATGAAATCAGATTGTAAGCTTAAAAAAAAAAAAAAATAGAAAGAAACTGCTTTTCAAAGAGCAGAACAAGGAAAATGACTGCACCTGCAGAATAACACACTTCTTTCAATGAAATTGTAGGATCCTGGGATAAAGGATGTACGAGTGGCAGTGGAAAGCTGTGCCGGTGGCAGCAGCCGAACCCCCGGGGGCTGTGAGCAGTGCACCACTGACCACAGCTTGTCCCAAGGCAGGGGTGGGAATACTACATGACATCTGTCCCTTAGATATCTGGGGGCTGCTTCAGCCCTTCTAGGAGGAGAGCTCACTTCTATTGTTTAGACTAGAGAAACACGAAGAATTTGGGTGGTGTTTTCTGTCTCCCAGAACTCACTTGCCATTCATTTACCCCCTCTGTAACCTGCAGCCGCTATTATGAGTTGGCAGTTTTTCTCAAGAAATGTAAATGCCATTATAGGTTTGCCATTCTTTAGCTGCAGCATGATGTTTGTTATTAATAGTAGTAGTTTCTTCTTAGTAATAATAATTCCTTGATGAGTATCATACCGAGGTAAGTGACAGCTCCATATGCAAATGAAGCACTTCCATCCAGTTGTAATGTCACTGGAAACAAAAAGTCAGAGCTCTGCAGGTGTGGGAGAGATAGGAAATGTATCATTAGAGAATGCAGTGGAAGACAAGGAGGATAGGAAAGATGGGTGATGCCAACTCACTGTCTATCACATCTGCTGCTTTTTTGTCTAGTATTATTAGTAGGAAAAACACTTACATGATGCTCTTTTTGTGATTGAATTAGTTTGAATGGACAGAATTATCCTGACATTATTGTAATGGCAAGAAATAAAGGTCGTAAGCGAAGGTGAAAGTAAGAACAATGACAATCTGCAGCATGAGAAATTAGGAGAGAAGAAACTGAGATAACCATTATTTTAAAAAATACTAATCTTTAAAAGACAGTTAAATGTTTCATTGAACTAAACATATGCAGAACCATTTAGAACTAAATATTTGTTATAGGTAAAGTATAATGAGAAGCAATAGCTTGTTAACTACAACTCTACTGCTTATTCTGGGTGGCTGTTCCAACTCTTAAATTATATTTTAGTTACAAAAATCCACTTCTATTAACTAACTTCAGTTAGTTAAATAATGAATGTACAAGGCTGGCACAGCCTCCTCAAGGATTTGATAGGGATGTGTATTCATGCACATACCCATGTTATATGTATGCCATGTATGGACATGAATATACATGTAGCTGTTCTCTCTCTGTGCTGTGGAGGGAGAGGCACTGAAATACAGTAGCATGTAGAGGTGGTCATTGTTTTCTCTGGTTCTTCAGTGTTTCATTTCTGTTCCCCGCTGCACACCTATCTTTTTCCTTCAATAGATACACATTTTTCAGCTCTCTGGCCATTAATAAACTGTAATATGTGCCAGTGTGTTGCACCTACTGTATGCACATATTTATCCATACTTGTAACCATGAGTAAAGATCAATGTATTTGTTAGGGAGTTGCATAACAGGACTACTTGATAAAGCAAATAGGTGATGCTCAGTGATTCTAGGTAGGTTTTCCAGTCCCTTTTGTTAATGCTTTCTTTCAACCTTTATATGTTCCTTTAAAAAGTTGAGTACTTACCTAAAAGCATAGGATTGAAAGATGCTCTTGGGTAGACTGTCCTGTACTCTGCTACTGTAGGCAATAGCCTAATCTCCTTTGTTATTCTGTCCTGGGAACAGTTAGGTCTTGTGCTGTCAGTGCTTGGAATGTGGAACTATTTCAGCACTTTCCAATAGCATTAGAAATGTAGAATGATTTATCTGAGGAGGGAAAGGCCAGCTATTCCATATGCACAGTGGAGTTATAATGCATCACGTCCTGTGCACTCTGCAAAGATGTCAACTTCACTTGTAATTGCAGAAATGCTTGTGCCTGATACAGGACTGTGGCTCTTCAGGTGTAGCAAAGTGTGCTGTAATCAAACATTGGCGTGGGGTATTCTCTGCTCTCTATTGCTGTGGCAGTCCATCTGCAAGCACGTCTCCATAGCATATGTGAAAATGAATGCTGGAGAAGACCTCTATCTTTAGAGCATATGCCTCTCCCCCGTAAAATGGATGAAGGATCAGAGATTTTAAAATATGAGTCACTGTGACTCACTACAGTATATCCATAATAAAATCTATCTAAATTTGGTGAGGAACTCTAGGAACTAATTGCCCTAGTTACTTACCCTTTTTATCTTTTTGTAGATGTTTGTCCTTTGCTTCTCTAGCAATTACGTACTGTATGTACAGAAATAAGATTTTGGTAATGACTGTTGTATGATATTCTAGATTAAGGATTTCTGCTCTTGCAAAACTGATTGGTTTTCAATTATCTCCTTCAAAAACCGTAATGAAATTGGGAATAACAAAAACTCTCAGAATGCTTTGGATTTTAGTGGTCTCGTATTGTGTTAGAAAATGTGAAAAAAAATGTTAGAAGTTCCAATAGGATGTAGTAAATTTAGATTACCAAACCTGGTTTCTGTTGGGAAGAGATCATGTTTACTATATATCACACATTTGCTACTCCAAAATAGCAGCTATTCAAAATTTCTTGTCTAAAATCTTAATAGATAATAACGTTGTTAGCAGCATTAAAGTATGCAATCAGTTCTTGGGTAGATTTTCTATTACCTTTAGGATTAATTTAATTTAATTCCTTAAAATCAGGTTGACAGTTAAGCCAGAGATACTGAAGGTCCTGAATGCTGCACTTTTGAGGCAAATTTTTTTGCCACTATTCCTTGTATAAAAAGGAACTCAAAGAAAAAAATAAGACTGACTCAAAAGCTCACTGAACTTTGTGGAAAGCATCTTGACACTGTACTTCATATCTCAGGCCAGGAGTTCCTCGGAGTTTTATTCATGGGAGATCATATCCTGTATGAGGTAGTGGTTTAGAAGCTGATTAATACCTGTGATACTTTTTTTTTTTTTTCAAGAGTAGATTGAGCACAATTTACAATTTTTATAGAATTAGAAAACCCCACAACCAACCAACTAACTAACAGAAATAATTAGACAATATAGAAAGGCTGTGTGGACCACAAGTGGTCCACAGCCAACTTCTGTGCACCAACATTCTCGCTCTTCTGAATACAAGATAAAACAGTTCAGACCTTCAGTACCTGAATATGCTAAGTAGAAAGCAGAGGACCATAAAGGCAGAAGTAAAAATGGGTCCTCTGTGAATTGAAGCTGTTAGTGAAAGTAATGATATCTTTGCATTTATGGGTTAGCAGTAAAATTCCTCTTTGTCAAGGGGTAATTCAAGCTTATGCGTTATTTAAGTGTGCTATCAATGGGACATGTTTTCATACGCTTTACATTTGAGCCAACATAAAAGCCAAAAGTCGTCTTAATACTTAGGGCAATCCTTCCTTTTTTTATCTCTTCTTCAGCGTGTTAAGTATCTAAAATGAAATTGGAAATACTCAGAGCAGTTGTGGACTCAGCACCTGTAGTCAGATGTTAAATGTAAATTATGGCAGTATCTTTAAAATGACTTCATAACATTTGCTGTGTTTAAATTAGTTGAATTTTCAAATTACAGATTTGCTTCCTTAGGAGGTCGTTATCAGAAGGCATATAAAACTCATTGTCTTGCTTTCATTTCTGATTATAAAGCATTAAGTTTATTTTGGCAGTTACTAATTTGTATCTAATTGAGATGGATGGAGGCTTTAGTTAATCTTGTTTACATTCAAATGTACACTTGGATGTTTTATTAAATCTAAAAAAAAGACAGGTTGTACAGAATCTGAATTAAAATTTTCAAGTTTTAACAAGATTCCTATTTAAAATAGAAAAGAAACAAAACACAACAAAGTTACTGTTGTCACTTTGCCCATAATTCATATTACAAACTCAACTTGTATGTCTAATCTATAAAATTGTGTGTTTATCTCAAATCTTTTCCAGACTAAACAGGACAATTTTAAGTCATGTAGTAGCATTCTTAATGGTGTTAGCTAAAGCATTCATGTTACTTGAACAACTCGTTTTCTTTTTTTTTGCTAAATTTTGCCTAGCAATTCATTCTGGTATGATGCAGAATTCATTTGGTATGATTTGTGAAATATGAGCAGTGTCTACATGTTTAAACATCGATTTTTTTAGTGGTGATAAGTACTTTCCACTCATTAATGGTCATCATTAGCCTTAACAGCTCCCAGCTTTCAAAGATGAAGATTTTTCAGTGTTATCTTTGAGTTTTGTTCACTTCTTTCATAATACTGTTAGGCATTTCTGGCAAGTACAGTTATGTCATCGTTGCATTTTGCCTCAGGGTGGATGAAATTATGGCTCTGTGCATTGGATTTATACCAAAATGAAAACAAAATTTTAACAAATCTGTGCTACTCTTGTTGAGGTAGAAGGGGCAGAGTGAAGACTCCAACAAAATGCATCTGCTTGCATTGCTATAATGGAATATTTTATTTACTGCTCTTCCAACATAGGAATTTTTTTTAAAAGCTGTGTGTGATAATCCATCCAGGGGCATGGTAAAATTTGCCCAACTGGAAACAGGACTGGTGACTTAGAGTGCAGCTGCAAGGTTGTATTAAGTAGAAGCAAATGTTTTTCTGTAAAATCTCAAATGGGATTCTTCTAAGCTGTGCAGCAACAGAGAGGTGATTTGTCATACTTGCTTCTCCCCATAATCTTTACATATGGATGAAGAAATGGTTTTCCTGTGGTTGTTTAATGGCTCAAGGGTTGATGCTTCAGGCTGCTGAGCCCCACTGATAGATACATTCTTAAGTTCTGACCTTGACATTCTGAATAAGTGTAGCACTCACTAAATAAGTGTAAGGTCATCCCTCAGTTGTCAGTTTTAGGTTTTATGCATATTTATATCCTAGTTCTGAAAACCACTCCTGATTTCCTTGTGAAGCAGGAAGGGTCTGTCTACTTAGGGCTCATCTTAGGACTGGAATCTTTAGGAGGATCAGTTTATCTCTAAACAGCAAAAGACGTTTCAGGAAAATTTTGCCTGTCACCTTTAGATGATTAATTATCTATTTAATTTTATGAAAAAGCATCTTTAGAGCTGAATGTTTATTAAGTAGTTGAAATAACACTCTACTAATTGAGTATTTAATATATGTTTACTTTGTTTGCATACTCTATGTCTCAGTAAAATAGCTGGGGGGGATTTACTTGGGTGTGAATGTAAGCGTCCCATATATATCTCCATGTTTTTGAAATAAAACTAATTCGGAAAAAAGTTTCTTAAGAAGAAGTCACTAACAGCAGGTAAATGGTTTTACTGCTAATTTTTGCTTCAGGCACTAGGATGACATGCTTTTTTCAGTTTTATACTGAGGTTTTGAGAGATACTGTATTTGTTAAATTGGTATTAATTAAAAATGAGAGAGCAATTTGGTAGGTTTAGACTTGATTAGATTCTCCAGAAAAGCTCAGATAGCTCTAGTGTGGAGAGAGGAGCCTAAAGCTGCTTTGTATTCCTTCTGCACTCAGTAGCAAAGCAACTTTCCTATGAAATTTCTATTTTTTAATAATTTGAGACTCTCAGGGGTTGCTTTGAATATGATTATTCAGTCTGAACATTTAAATCGTGTGCAGAGCATACCACTTTATTTGAAGTCAGCAAGAGGTGATGATCTGATGAAGTCTGACAGTCTCTGAGATTACAGTGGGGGAATCATTTGAGGGAGTGTTGGATAATCTGTGCAGGGCTTCCTGTTTGCAGCTTCTATAACGGAGTCCTGCGTTCCAGTGTTGTTCCCTGTGATTTTATTGAAAGTGTGCAATGCCTTCCAAAAAGTCCTGACAGTGAGAGACTGTGCATTTCCTGACAACCGTGACAAAACAATTCCAGCTGTTCTTGAGAGGCGCCTAATGCTGGACCCAAAATTGCTATTTTGTGGATCTTTAGGGTTTAAATGCGATGATATTTATTTGGCTGTGTTGTTTAACTGGTTCTTGTTAAATAGCTGTTAGCACAACATGCAGTTATGGTAATGCTGTTTTTGTTTTTTAATCTTCTAAGGTTGTCCTGGTGAGATGGAACGAACCATTCCAGAAATTAGCAACCTGCGATGCAGATGGAGGAATATTTGTTTGGATACAATACGAAGGCAGATGGTCTGTGGAGCTTGTGAACGATCGTGGGGCACAGGTTGGTATGCATGTTTTCTCTGCAGTCAAGAGTGATCAGGTCCTGAGAGGCCAAATGAAGAGGACAAGGAATGGTACTTGATACCTTTCAAAAAGCACAGGAGAAAATGAAACATTTCTTTATTGAAAGAAACATGTGAGAATTGTCACAAATGCACTTTGCAAGCACAATGCTTTCTCCCGTAGGCGTGAAACTGGGCTAATAGTTGGCCTGTCTCATTCTGTGCCCTGCTGCCTTTTATTAAAACAGTAAAAAACTCCTACATGGCCCATATCTCTATTTTCTTGTCTTTGGTTTGTTCAGGTAAGCGACTTCACATGGAGCCATGATGGGACTCAGGCACTTATCTCCTATAGAGATGGATTTGTGCTGGTCGGTTCAGTCAGCGGACAGAGACACTGGTCTTCAGAAATAAACTTGGAGAGTCAGATCACCTGTGGCATATGGACTCCAGATGACCAACAGGTAATGAAAAAGGGGCATTTAGGGGTGTCACTTGGGTTGCATTGATAAGCTATAGAATACATCTCTTAAAAGATTGTTAAGTAAAATGGTCACTTGGTGAGATCAGTTTCCATCAAAACTTCTGCTCCCACTGATAATGAAAATTTAATTCATCCTGTTCTTATTAGGCAAATATGATAGTGTACCAAGTTACCTGTCATCACTTTTCCCCTGATTCACACAGAGTCTTATCCAAAGTTAGTTGTTTGAGACAGGAATCTGTTAATTGTACCCTTAATTTATTGTTACAGCTATATTATAAATGCATTTCAGCAGATGTACAGCCTGGACTATTGAACATCTGACTGGTCATTTCTCTGTGGGTCCAGTCTGCACTGGCAGCAGAAGCAGTTCCAGCAGCAGATGTGGTTATGTCTTGCATTCACATAAGCAAATGGATGCAACTGAGTATTGAAGAGATGTCTCAACCTTATGCAAACAAAATTTAAAAGAATAAATTTTGCTGAGCTTTGAAAAAGCCAGTTAAAAAAATCTTCTTTACCATTTTTCTAAAGAATTATATGATAGTGGACACATCACTGTTTACAGCATGGCTGGAGCTGGGCCACTGGTTTCATTCACAGAATTTACGCTGATCCCTTGCCTTTCACTGCTGGGCTGACTGGATTGGTCTTGCATTCCACGTGCTTGCTATGGTTGTGTATGTGTGCAAAATTCAGTGCTGAAGGAGATGATGGACGTAGAATAGTGCGAAGAGAAACCCTGTTATGGTCACAGCTGGATTGTTTTCCTTCCTTCATTTTACACCACCATGAAAACTTGCTGGTTCAAGACTCAAGGTACCACTGAATTTAGAATACTGTAAATTCATCCAAGGTAGAGTTATTTTGGGAATTGCTAGTGGATTATAATAGCACTAGTAATACACATTTCTGCAGCAGCATCTAATAATTTTAGAGTGCTCTGCAAAGAATAATGAATTAATTATTGCAACACTGCTTTTTAAAGCCAGGGAGTCTAACTGCCTGTTTTTGAATCTAGGGAAATGTAAATCTCGGCAATAAATAATTTACTTGAGATCAAGAGGAAGAGACAAGCAGCAGAAGTAGGAGGGGAAGCTAAGATCTAATAGCTCTCAGTTCTATGTTTTAAACATGAGGCTACCCCATTTGTGTGATGCTCAGTTGTTGCTACTGTATTTGGAAATATCTTCACTTGAGTGTTTAATTTGGAGTGGCTGACTGCCTTTAATTCAGTTTAGCCAATATGTTTGTACTTTCTAATCTGGATGCTCCATAAGTGGTTATTCCAGGAAACAAACACTTGTTCAGCGTCCAGATAAATGCTTTCGAACATAATGGCCAATTCCAGCTATGTGAAAATGACTTGCTTGACTTACAGACTCTGCTGCTGACAAACTCACTGAAATAGAGACCCAAACCAGCCATGAGCTTGCTGTTGCTCTGCACAGTTCTCCCTAACTTTGTGGTTTGCAGGGGTTTGCATGTTAAGTGATGATGGATCTTTGTACTATTCCCCGGACCTGGTGGAAATAAGCGATCTTCTAAAATATATTTAGATGTATTTGCCTCTGGAGGCATGAGGAAACATCAATCACAGAGGTGTTGGGTGAGAGACTGTGCTCAGTTCAAACTAAAAATAGCAAACAGAGGGGGAAGGACATTGCATATATTACACATAAGTAAGTGTTTATGGAAATGGATACCCTTACCAGCTTATTGCCTTACCTAATTTTTCTCCTGATTGGTATATGTGCAAATGAGAACAGAATACTATTCTAATCTACAGTAGCTTCAGCATCTTCCTTATTGCTTAATGTACTCTACTTGTCAGTACAGTGACTGAAAGATAAATGCCGACATTTTAATTTTGATTTTTCTACTGTTCTTTTTGTTACCCCTCTGGCACCATGAAGGTTGCTAGTGAAAGTATTCCTGGAAAATATTACACTCCACGGTCCCATGACCTTAACACAATTATCTTTAAAAGTTACATTTCCAGGGGGATTGTATTGTTCAGTATCAATTTTCCATTGTCCTGATAGAAACTTGCTCAGTATAGTCTTGTCTGTTCACCTCACTCTTCAGTTCTCTTAACTTTTTGCTTCACTCCCTTCTGCATGCATCTTCCTGGTTTCTCCTGTCTCCTCCATCTTTTCTCCTGTCTGTCTATTCAGCACCAGTAGCCGGTCACCTCTGTCACTCCTAGCTATGGATGGCTCTGTGGCTGCTCTGCAAGAGGAGGGTAATTTCCCACCACCACCTTTCTGTTGGAGACGAGGAAAGGTTGGAACTGCAATATTGGCACCATCATCTTGTTTGACACTGTGTGTGGCCTCTGGGTTTGTGTCCTTACTGTGCTTGAAGTAAAGCAACTTTGAGGTACTGGCTGATGTGTAGAGATGGGATGAGAGCTAGAGAGATGGCCAGGGTGGACTACAGCCCTGCTGAAATTAAGCGTATAATTGTATCTTTTAACTGATTTGGTACATACTCTGCCCTGATGAAGTTATTGGCTGATTTTATTCATACAAGCCAAAATTGTTCTGCATTTTCTTTTAGGAAGGGAGTGTTATCATTCTTCTTGTGTCTCAGTTGTTTTCCAGGTTTTTTGAGCTCACTTCGTCTGTTGGGGACAAACTTATTTTGAATCATATGGTTGACTGTAGTGCTTTTTCTCAGCATCATCTGTCCCAGATGAACTTCTCATGAAGGTTATCTGCAGATTTCTACTATAGTTCATACCCAGATCTTGAATCTGGACTTTGAGCTATGGGCTTCTTCAGTTAATTCAATACACTGGCCTTTTGAATATGATTCTGCATGTTTATTGTAGAGGACTAGAAGTCAGTTTTTTTCACTTCACTGTGTGTCTGTAGGCCTGCTCATTCAGGCATTTCCTCCTCCTGTACGCTGTAACCAGAGCGCACATCTGGCCAAGGCAGAGCCCCATTGGGCTCTTGGGGAAGTTCAAGTGGAAGATTTTATAAGACTGGGCTGTCTGTATCTCAGGCAGAATGCCATGCTTGTGTTAAACTTGGATGGATGGGATTACTCAGGAGTGGGACTTCCCTTGGGCAGTTTTTAATTTTTTTTTTTTTTTCAGGGCTGCAGAAAACTGTAGGAGTCATGTTATTTTTCTGGTGAGCAGGCTCACTTAGGATCATGTAGGGACAAATAGTATATTTGAAATGAAAAATAAATTTGAAATATCAGAGAATGCCATATCCTATCTTGAGACACTTCTGCGGCGTTGTCCTATGCTTGTTTTCAAAGAGGGAGTGTACATACCAAGCAGATTGAGGACTTCCTAAGTGAGAAGAGCTTGACTTTCGTCCAGCCAAAGGATTTATTTATAATTATCAAAGCAATGTCAATAAGTAATTGAGGATTTTTCCTAAACCCACAAGTCATGTAAAACATCGTTCCAGTGCTTCATCTCCCTTCCTGTGAGTTTGCTGAGCTCACAGTGACATTTTTCTATCAACTTCTGCTGCCCTTATGCCACCCTTTCCCTCTCTTTCTCACACATTTTACCCATTATAGAGATTATCTCTCTTCATAATGGAGAAAGACACAGTGTCAGAGATCTGGGTGAGAACTGTAGGGGGTCCCTGATTAGCCCTTTGTTTATAGCAATATAGTGTAACTCCTTGAACTTCCCTCGGGTTGTTTCTGTTGCTGTTTCTGTGTGTGAAAAGGGAAATCACTCTCCAATAGAGGAAACCTTCAATAAAAATGAATTAATATATTTTAATTTCTGGATATCCCAAGAGGTGCTAGTAACCTATATTTTTTCCCTGCATCTCCGGTAGTACAAATTATTAGACTTTCCTGACAGCTGTAAATGCCCATTTCTGGGTTTGCGCCCTCCCTTTTTCCTAAGGGGAAGCTTTTATTTGTGGAAATTCAGGGACTGGACAGTGTTCTGTTTGGCTAGAATATGACAGGTATATGTATATGTACAGGTATATGTGAACTTTGCCAGCATGCTTCCTTCTGTTCGCTTTGAAAATAAGTATGTAAGCAGGTAGGCTGATTTGATTTGCATCCCGCTGAGTACAACATTAACTGTCGTACGTGGTCCCATTGCGATGCAACATGCACAAGTACTAAAAACGTGTAAATACAGGCCCTAAGGTTCAGCCTCTTCTGTGCCTAATCAGACGAAATTATGCTCTTGGTGAAACAGAAAAGCAGCACCGTGTTAGGAACAGATACCCTGTGCACTGAAGGGTCTCGTAGTGCACTGTAAGAAAACAGTGAGACCTGCAGCAGATGAATTGTGCAACGCAGGGTGCAGGAGCTCTGTATGTTGCTTTTTTCAGAAGTCCCTTGAAGCTTGCAGTTGCTGTGCAGGGAGGCAGTTTCTAAGCTGTTTCTCACTCCTGCTCCCAGCGCTCGCCATCCTATTCCCATGGCAACCACAGAGACGCTTCAGAGTCTTTTTTCTGTGACAAGCAGGAGGCAGGGGCAGGCTTCAGCTCCTTCCCCGTGCCTGCAGCGCATCAGGGTGGAGCCCGGGACCCAGAAGGGAGCTCCACGTGCAGAAGGGGGCGCGTGTTGTTCCCGGCCCCAGCAGTGAGGTTGGGTGGGATCCGTGTGCTAGCACAGCACGCGGTGCCGTGCATGACCCTGAATAGGATCAGCACCGTGCTCTGCCCCGCGGCTGCTGTGTGGTAGCCACAGCTCTCACGGGATGTAGGAGCTGATGAACAAGAACTGCTGTCAAATGGTTGCCAGAGGCATCACGTGTTTCATGAGCTTCTCCCTCAGAGTTCTTGGGTTTGGTATGGCTTTAGTCTTCGGGACGAATTTTGCCTAATAAATCCCCTTCAGTGCAGTCTGCTTTTGGATCCCCCCATTTTCATCGGTGAGCTATGATTTGCAGTGCTACCTTGCTTTTCAAGGAAATGGTGTTCTGAACAGCTTCTAAGCTGAAAGTAAGGGTAGTAGCCTTACCTAGCTTCCAGAATACAGCTTAAAATCAGTGACTTCGTGTTTGAAAACGTTACATCTGCTTGGGCCTTGCTGTTGTCTTCTCACCTACATCTGCATTTGCCTATTGCTCTGAAACAAGATTTTTGTGCTCCCACTCACCCTCCTGGTTTGGTTTTATTCAGGTGCTGTAGCACAGGTCTAATGCAGGTAGTCCTTGCTGTTATGGTAGTCACACTGATCAAGTTTAATTATTCTCAGACATCTGTGTGTGTGGAAAAAAATCTTGAAGATGGCCTTCTAATGAGTTGAGAGAATGATAAAAGGGAGCTACAAAGGGGCAACTGGGGCAGTATGGGGAAGGTAGCTATTTACTGTAATTATTATGAATGAAGAGAAGGAAGGACAAAATGAAAAAGGTTATAGCCTGTAAAATTTGAAAATGTAAGCAATTATTTTGGTCTTTATTAGAATAATTCTTGTTCCTATTAACGATTTTACAGGTTCACATAAAGGAGCCTTAAAGATGACAGGGAATAACTGTATTTTAGTGTCTTAACATACAAAAATGCATTGTTTTCTCCCAGCAATTCTGGATGTAGAGACTATCAAATGATGGTTACAATGACTAGGGCCACTCAAAATTGCACTGTAAGGTACAGTCATTTAGGAAGATCTGAAAGCCTTGTTTTCATTGATGGATGAATTACTCAGATTACTGGGAAAAATGGCTGGAGGCTTTTTATAGCATTAAAGTCATTAATTAACTAGGCAGTTTATTCAAGCCACAAGGACTGCAGACAATGGTTAAATCTCATATAAGCATTTTAACATTGCATGCTGCATAATTGAGCAGCAGCATTAAAATGCAAAAAGAGGATGGGGAAGGAGACTTCAGTTGTCTTTCAAGATAAATCCATTTGTTATATAAAACAAACAGATAAAACCCAGCACAGCGTAACTGTCTAATATTTTGGACTGTTTTTAAAAGCATTTCAAATCTTTGTGGCAAACTTGCTATTAAAATTAATGATTTCTGCTTACTTGTGCTAAGGGGTCTGTAAATATTTACTGTGCTATTTCAGCCTTTTGTAAACAAAATATGTGGGGGGGGGGTTTATATAAACTTTAAATGTTTAAATATTTTTGCAGAGACTTCATATTCTTGTTTTATATATTTATACATGCTGGAAGCCAGTAACACTTTGTTTTTGCTCTTTTCTTGGGGGACTTGATTTTTATGATGGTACATAATAGTGACAGATTTTTGTGAGAAAAGTAATGTGAATTTTAAGTGCTATTTTGCCTTTCTTTCTCCCATCTCTTTTTATTACATTGTTTTCAAGCTACATTATGCTGCTATTTCCTAAATAATAGATTTATCTTCCTTTTCTCCCCCTTTTTTTGTGATATCAGTGTATAGTTGTATTAGCATTTTTTCCTTTGCCTTTTTGTCTGAAGTAGGTTTTTATGCATCATTCTGCAGAGAATACTGCTCCCATAAAGAAGGAAGGAGACGACTTAGCTTGGTGCACTGTCATTTCTTGGTTGCATTTTCCTTTTTTCACTAACAATGAGCAGCTACCCTGCAGATATTTGTGCTCAGATGAGGACATTTTAGGCCTTGCCTTGAGTCTTGGGGAGGGTAGACAACAAGGATGTTCTCCTTGTAGCCTCTAGGGCTCATCTACGGCTTAAGGAGCTATGACATCTCTCTGTGGGTTTATTCCAGACAAATTTTTCCTGCCAGAAAGCCTAGTCTGTACTGCACAGTTACTGAGCGGGTAATTGTAGGAACAGAGCAATAAGGTGATACTTCAATGTGCTTTCTTCTTCCCACTCACTTCATCTGTGCCTTGCCTAATCTTTCCCTGGATGCTCTTCATCCAGCCTGCAGAGGCAAGGCACTGAGAGAGCTAACGAGATGGTGCCATTTGTTCTAGTCATGAGAGCTGTAACATGGGGGTTGTTTATGGGCTGATGGCATCACAGCTCATTTTCTCTGTAGCTCCTGCAGTGTTTCGTGTCAAGGCTGTTTCAGATGAGTCTTGCACAGAAATTTTTCTCTTAATGACTCTGTCTGAAAGGAGTAATACAACTGTTTTAATGTGTTGCTTGTCCTTGTAGACAGGGTATTTGGTGTTTGTTAGTGTGTAAAGCAAATGGCTGAATGGATTTCTACGTCCCTTTGGAAGCACAGTCTACTAGGATGTACAGATCAGCCTCAACAGTGTACCTTGTAACTGTTTCCCTGTGACTCTCAGGTCGCAATATTGCTATTTTAGTTGACTGGAATCTGAAGTTTAAATGCTGTACGTTCTACCACTACTTGGCCTCCCTCAGGAAAGAAGGATGTTGATAGCAGCGACAAGCCAGAGATGGAGGGAGAAATGAAAACTTGCACTGTTCGGTTAATGTGTCCACTTAGCATTTTTATACCTAGTGCTTTTTTACATTTTTGAAGCATCAATGTCTGAGTCAGCAAAGTAAAGATGAGCGCAAATAGAAACAAGACCAGTCTATGTGTGGGAGGTGTCAGGAAGAAAGAAGTCGTTTGCCTCTCTTCTCACCTTGCTGGCGCTTGTACAGAAAGATTTTGCTTATATAGCCTGAAGTCTTTAGTTCTTTGAGACATAGAGTGTTTACTCGAACTTGTGGTTTTGAAAAGCTCTGTGCTATGCTTCAGCCTTGGGGCAAATAGTAAGAATGAGATTTTGCAGTGCCCCTCTGCAAGGGAGCAGCATGCACTTATGCTGTGTTTTAGGCAGTGTAGGGAAAAAATTGAACCTTCTGCAGGCAGGTGCTCTCTAAGGAGAAGTCATATGTAGGGTAGGAAAATTGCTTCAATTCGTTTTTTCAGATTTTGAACTGGTCAGGAGGGGGCATGTGAGTGGAAGTGTAATTCTTACAGAGGAAAAACTCTCCAAACTGTGAAGGTTTTACAGCATTTTTCAGGAAGAGTCCATTATTCCACTGCCAAAGCCACTTGGCTGAGAATACTTTGGCCGCAGGATCCCTTTGGTACATCCAGAGCTTTGTGGTCTTTTCAGTTCAAAAGAAGTGTAGCTGCCAGTGTGGTTGATTTGAACTTTATCATCGCTGGTACTTAATCCATCAATTTTTTGGAAGTTTAGTAAGAAGGCCAGGAGACAAATGGGGTCTTGAACTTGGGTCAGATGTCTTCAAGCGTGTGAATAGTCTGAAACCTTGGTGCAGAAAACAGGGATTAGAGTGATTGAATCTCGAGGATATTTGTGGATTTCTGCATTAGGTTTTGTCTGGGAAAGCAAGGCCAAGTTTCATAGTAAATGGCAGAGGAAGGGTGATATTTTTGGTAAGTGATATCACATAGTCTTTTCATTGATTTGACAAAAAGAGATAGATAGTATGCCAGTGGAAAGCGGGAGCAATATCTCTTTATTCTCCAAAACCTTTCTCATCAGTGTTTTCATCCTGCATGGATTCAACTTGATCTCTCTGTTCTTTGTCCAGGAGCCAGTTTCTTGTCAGTGTTTCAGATGTTGAGGGATTGTTGGCAAGCTGAAAAGGAATTAATCCTTCCCTGCTTTTCTTGCTTTTTAGGAGAATAGTCATTCTTCTTCAGTGCCTTGTTCAATAACAGTTTATTACTCAGCCTGACTCCATGTTGACTCAGTTACACTTGACCTCACCCATTCCACCTATTTCCTGACCACGCTGAGTTACTGCTCTCCGCCAGCACCCAAGACCTAGAAGGAGAGGGCAGAAGTTGAGGGACTAACTTCCATTAGTCTATAGCTTAACCCAGGGGCTTCTTGATTCTGTATTATGAAATTCAAAACAGCGAGGACATTGCTTCTAAACTGCTTTGTATTGCATTTTTGCTGGTTGAGAGCGCTGTCCTTGTTTCTAAGTAATACTATTTTCAATTAGGAAAAAAAAACAAACAAACAAACCACAAAACCCCAGCAGAAACTCTCAGACTTCTAAAGTTCTGAATGAGATTTTAGTTGCAGCAGTCAATATATCTTTCAGGAAATAACTAAAACGTGACTTGGGAATAATGCAGGAGACTGCCAAGCGTATCAGTTGACTTCTTTTCCTGATCAAGTGGTTGTTGGTAAAACTAATTGCATTTTCCCACCAAATGTTATTTTAGTTGCTGTGTATAATTCTATATTTGTGAAGAATATGTTTTCAGAGACGTGTGTTTACTTTCCTGGCAGAGTTTTGTGGGGAATCAGAAAACGGCACTGCTTGAAGAATATTCCAGAGTACTTCTGCTGTGGGAGTTCAGTGGTCCAGGACTGGAGTTTTGTCCAAGCTAATTGTCACAGAAGATCTGTTCAGCTGTTGGCCTTTTAATCATTTTGCATGCTTCTTCAAATGTGATTTTTTCACATTTAAGTAAACTGAGGCATATCATTAATACAGTAAACACTATATAGGAGGGCAACTCTTCACTTAAAAGTCTAATTGCTACAGGATGCTTTCTTGAAAAATGTCTTGAGAGTCAAGAAGGAATATAAAAATGTGTGTGCCTGGAATACACAAGTCAGAATTAGTCCAGGTGTAATTACAAGAATGTATAATAATCAGTCTTGCTGTGATTTGCCAGAATGCTTTCAAATAACATTATCTCTGCAACAACAATTGCTTCTATCCCCATATGTCCAGAGCAGTTAATAGCTTGAGATCCCAGTTTTAAGACTACTTACACTTTTGACTCCTTAAGTGGCATGCAAGGCTGTCTCATTTGCAATCCTTCAGCTACATTATACTATTTTAGAGAGAAATAAAGCCAGTGCAGTTTGAATCCCCAGTTTTTAGTATTTCAATATTTATTAAATGGATTTGTCACCAAGATCTCTGATGGATTTACTTTGCCTTCTCATGTGAGGGCTTTGTAGTAGTTATCTAGATCCTATGGACTTCGTAAAAGAGAGAATGAACAAGGCTGAAAGTAGGTAACTAAGCCAGTGCTGCTTTTGAAAGGATTAGTGGCCTCGAATGAGAATTTCACTGCTGTATTTATGTTTATATACGCAGTTAGCTGAATGATCCTGGGCTGTACCAGCTGTGTGTGGGGCTGGTAACTCCTCATGTCCAAAGGAAACAGAGAGTCTTCTAAGATTCTTGGACATAAAGGCAGTCAAGAAAAATCTAGTGCTTTCCCCCTGAGCTTGTATGGGAATTTTAGTGATGTCTCTTTTTGTGTCAGTTCAAGAAGTCGTCTTACAGTGGCTGAATTTTTAATGGAAATAAAAAGTATTCAGCAGGAGACTAGCTGTCTCCCTCACTCTGCTTTTCTTTATTTCTCTCTGAGTTTTGAGGTAAAAAGAAGGAAAGCCAGAAATATGACACTGAGGAAAAACAAACTTCCACTTTTTAATGTATCCTAAGAGGAGTTCTCTGCACTGTCTCCTGCTTTGTGATGGAGAAGCAGTAAATGAGAAAAGCCCAAGGAATGCAAAATGCTAATACTACATCTAAATGGACTGCAAAATGCTGTAGTTAAGCCTTGGCAAGACTGACATTCTTCTGTTAGGCTAGTGAATGAAAATAATTAAAGGCGATAATTTTCCCTGTACTTCCTTTGTTACTTAGCCTACCTGCATAAATAGAAGGTTGAACCATCATTTTGTATATTTATCACTTCATAGTTCAGTTAATTTTGAGTCAGCAAAATAGATTTATCTCTATTAGTATGATGGCAGTATGGTGACAACTGCGAAGGCTGTTCCTATCATAAATATTAATGTCTGTCCAGGTGACTAAATCAGAGAAAACAGAACTAATTCAGCTTCCTTGAACTGCTCAGCACCTTCTGACAGTGCAAACAGTTGACCTTATTAGCATTTTTGCAATGTGTACTTTGAGGTTCCTAGTTTTTCCTGTGAGGGAAGATGAGGGAGAAGACTGAAGAAGAAAGCATAAAGACACATCTAAATTTTGAGAAAGTGAAGGTCAGTGAAGCAAAACATAGAATGAGGCAGCTCCGAAAGCAGAGCTATGCTGGGCGAGTTGTTAGTGGCAGCATTGACACAGCCTGGTGTGATGGCACCAAGACTTCAGCAGGTGTGTGTGCCAAATACACACACACACGAAGGCAAAGAGTGAAACAAAATACTGAAAGGGCAAGGTTTGCCAGGTGGGTAGGAAGAGGAATCTCTCAAACTTTGGAAGTACAACCCTGGAGAATGTTAAAAACCAAAAGCTAAACTTTTTTGTGAGCTCATTTGTGGTTTACTTGGTCACAAGATGGTAATAAAATTTCTGCCCTGAGCTACAAGACTCCTAATTGAGTCTAAGAAAATGAAAAGAGGGTCCTAGAACAAATTAGGTTGAAATGCAGCAAATCCCTCTGTCTAACTGGTACATCCAAATATTATGAAAGATCTTGAATATGCATAACTTAGCTTCTATCAAAAATAATCATATCTGTGTCCTTAGTCTTGAAAGGCAGCTCTATTTTCCTGCATTACATTTAGAAAAGGGTTTAAGAACATTCAAGAAACATACAAATAAGGTTTACATCTATATGTCACAACTGGTTGAGGCAAAAATTGAACACGGAATAGCGAAACACCTGTTAACTTGTCTGAAAAACCTGGGTAGAATGTTTCTTTCAGCGGGAGATCATGATTCACTAGTCTCACAGAAATCTTTGCATGTGTCAGTAAAAGTGATATCTCGGGGAAAAAAAAAAAACTAAACCAAAAAACCAAACAGATAAACTAGTATATTTAGTTCTGAAAAAGTCAACACATTCCAATGCAAATAGCCCCCCCGCCCCCCCTGCTTAGGATTTCGTGACAGAAATACCTGCTTTGGCATAGTGGTGATACATTCTCTGCATGAAGGAACTGACAGGTATAGAAACCCCAGCAAATTATAACAATACATATTGTACTTACTGTGTTTGGGTGGATTAGCAGGGCAGAGCACAACCCATGAATCAGTCTACAAAGGGGAAGACCAGTTTTCACTTAAAAATGTAGAGTGGGTTTGCCTTTGTCACACTCTGTTTTAAATTATTTTTTCTTTTTAATATTGCTGTTTAAGATACTTACTCTTACGGCATAGCAGCATTTACAGGTTGCATACACTTTGATTTGTATTACTTAGGCTTTTAGAATGCTTGAGCATTTCACGTCCAGTAGAGCTCAGTTTACTGGACTGGCCCGGTAAAAATATTTACTTTTCTAATGTGATCAGTCACTTTCTGGAAAAACTTTGGTCACTTCATCTTTTGAGCTGCTACCTGTCCTGTGGGAGAAGGAAGATCTGTAACTTGAGAAATTGCTCAGTGGAGTTACTGACAGCTTAGCCACATCTTAGGGAAGATTTGAGCACTTAAGATTTCCTGACAGATTCCGTTAATTTTCAGTACGTTTCAGTGTGTCCAAGAATTTAGATGGAATCTGTTCATGCACCTTGCATAGTCCTACAAGGCAAGTTCTATCTGTATGTGGAAATTTGGGGTTTTAACAATCAGATTGGACTAGGATGGGGTTCGCTAGATTCATTTTCAATGCTGTTTTAATTAGTGGAGTCTTTGAGTTGTTTTGCTTTTGTGAGTTGTCAGATGTATGTTCTTCGTAAAAAGTCAGAGAGGATCTGTTAAAAATCCTGAGCCAGCAGGAGTAAAACAGACACATTTTCCGTTTTTAGTGTTCTAGCATCACTATACTGGAATATCTCATTTTAAAAGTGGCACCCTAAAGCAGCCTCCAATGGCTTTATATTTCTTCCAGTAGCGAGAGCAAATCCAGCTTCTAATGCTTCAGCTTCAGTCAAAGGTTTGGTCGTTTCCCTGATGAAGAATGACAGCCCTTGTTCTGAAAATGTATTGATTAGATTTCCTGGCAGTTTTGTTTAACCAGCAACATTAGAAACCTTCAGTGTTAGTACTAAAAGTCATGAAGAGAGGCATCTTGTTTTATCAATATCTTTCTGTAGCAGTATTGACTGTTCAGTTTGTACAACCAAAACCTTAGATTGGAAATAATTCTGTTTTCTACTCCTCGTATGTATTCCAGTTATCATAAAGCTTGAGCATTCTCACTGTTGATGAGTTCAATTTACTTATATTAAACCAAATTAAACAGCAATGAAAAGTGTTCCGTGCAAAAAGAGCACCGCTTTTAGAAAATCATACTTTTACAAAACAGTGGGCCTCCTGAGCTGGACCTTCAATGTACCAGGTCTTTGGTCACTCCATCGTAGCTTTGTGGATCTTGGTGCTGCCAAAGCACTTTCTGCTGGTCCTCCGTCTGGTCCAGAGCATTGCAGCATCACAGCAGATCTTACAGAAACTGCAGAGTTCAGCACAATGGATCCGTATGTAGCAAAGCCACCAAACACATCCGAGTTGTTCCTCTTGAGCTGAATTTTTAGCTTCTGGACTGTTCTGATACTTGTTTCCTCATAAGAGGAATACTTCAGAGCAAAATACCCCATCTTTTGCTTACCATGTGTCTTTTAGAAATTGATGTATTTCAGACTGTTAGTTGAAGGGTCTTTGATATCTTGGGCATTTAAGAGGGTTGCAATCTTGAATGCTGAATTTCATGGATGCTAGTTTAAAAATCTTTAGTTGTAAAATCCATTAATTTACCAAAACTAGGTTGTGAAACGTATCTCAATTTAGTACATAGACTAAATAGGTCAGCACATTCCAGAGAAGGATGTTTTTCAGGTATTCAGATTTGTTGTAATAGATAGGAATCACCCCAAGCTTGGGTTTCATGGAGAACTAAGACACTTGTGTTTCAGAACTGAACCCCACTTTCAACTCTTGGTACAGTTGGAAAACTGTGTGTGCTATCCCAATGCTGTTTATCACAGTTTTCCCTTCAAAGCACACAACATCTGGGCACTACAGGAGCCCTGCATTTGTGTGGCTTTTAATCAGCTACAGCTTCACTGTAGTGTAGGCTTTGTCATGTTTGATATTTTGTAAAGACATACTGTATTTATGTTGTAGTACTGACTCACACTCTGAATGTATTGGGTGATTTTAGGTATTTGGTTATCAGATTTTCCATATTCTGCAAATGCAATTCTGCAAGTGGTAGTACATGTAAAATCAGTTGTAATAATAAGCAGTATGAAGGGAGAGGAGATGAGTCAAGAGAAGAACAGGACAAGGGGCCAAAGAACCACTTCAAAATAAGTACTTGGGGGTTTTAAAATTACTCTTATTATCACTTAGCTTTTGTGTTCAAGGGTTAACAAACCACTATAACTTATTTGTTACCTTTTTCCAACATTCCATCTGACCTCCTAGATCTGCAAACACAACAAAAATACAAAAAACCCCACCTAATTTGGGTATCTAAAATGTAACTTCTCAATTTCTCTGTTGGATCCTTTAGGGATATCCTGTGGCTCAACCTTTTGTCTGAAGGTCAAGAGAGTTTTATTCATCTGACATAAGTAGCTTGAGTGTGGCATTTATAACCTTAGTAATGTTATGGATGATAACACCATTAGACATTTTTACAGCTTCAGCAGGAGTTCAGCCAGCAGGACTATCAGCCTGATAAATGCTTTCATCTTAAAGGTTGTATTGCTACAATAACCCTGAAACTTAAAGCTGCTCCTTGAATCCTACAGCCTGGCTAAAGAGATGAAGTGTGCCCTCTGATATTTCTAGGTTGCTAAAGAGCTCTCTTAAGTTCCAGTGCAAAAATTAAGATGCTGACATGCAGCTGTTCTGAATTGGAAATTACTGAGTGCTTAATAATTTTAAATTATTTTGGGGCAGTACTACTGAAAAGAATTAGCTTTAGATTGAAATAAGACTGAACTGTTGAGTAATGAGTCCAAAGATTTTATTCCTACCCAATTATAAACTGTTTCTGAACGGTTTTAGGAGGCAGATTCTTATACTGCTATTTTCAGAAACAGTGGGGGTTTATCTCCTCTGTCTGGGTATATGCAGTTGTAGAACCATGAGACTGGTAAAAAACTAATCCATAGTAGACTGAGAGTGGTGTTAGAAGCTAGCAGTGACAACTGGTAGGATTTTGCTTTTGTAAAAGTTTGTTTTGTTGAGATCAGAAAGAGAGTGGTTGTGTTTTGAAAGTGAATAGTGAAAGTGGCTGTGCACTGATCATGCATATAAAAACAGTTGAAATAATGAACAGTGTGAAAGGAGATGGAATCACACAAGTGGAAGAATAGAATAAGGGATCATAAGGGAGGTTAATGAGAGATGAACAAAGGTTGAGTCATTCCTTTTACATCTAAGAGTAGTAATCTGTGGCTTGTAGCAAACTTCAGCTGCTGTTTTAACCCAGCAACTATTTAACACAAAAATATTTGAAACATGTAACGATTACAGTTAATGCACCCAGATACTGGTTTTTTTTCAATATTCTTGATAATGGGAAACAACTCCCTTGTTTTTCTTAAGCTTTTAATTAATTTATGGGAGTTCTTCTGTTAAATTGCCATTCTAGTTTACAACCATCATTATGTTGATCATAGAAAGAATTTTAGTGGGGTTTGTTTTTTGTTTGGTTGGTTTTTTGTTTTGTTTTTTGACTAAAGAAGCTGCACTTCCTTTCTGAAACTTTCA
>WEKY01027042.1:28532-52142 GCA_013390045.1 Picathartes gymnocephalus | reverse complement strand
TATTGCAAGCTAAGCATTCTTTCCAAAATCCCACTTCCTCTTGCCAAGACTAGGCCCAAGGCTTGCGGCCTAGCAGCGTTAGCCTGTCTACTTCGGTCATGAGGTCAGCACTGCCCTCAGTTCGGCTCCCCAGCTTTATTGTAACAATGACCTACAGCTGTGCTTAAGAAAGTTATCTGACTGGCAGACTTAATGGCTAATGTATATATTTGAATCAACATTCAAACTACAATTTCCTTCCAATTAAAACAAACAAACAAACAAACAAACAAACCCAAAAACAAACAAAAAAAACCCCCACAGAAACAAAACAAAACAAAACAAACAAACAAACAAAAGGTTAGTGACTCATAGCTGTAGGAAAATTTAAAGGTACAAGGACTCTTGCTGGAAAGACAGCAGGACAGTGTGAACATAGAAGTATTCCTATGTTCACTTTCTTCCTAGGTGGTTTAACCCCAGCCAGCAACCAACCCCCACAGCTACTCACTCACTATACCCTGGGTAGGATGGGGGAAAGAATCAGAAGATAAAAGCGGGAAAAATCATGGGTTGAGATAAAGACAGCTTAATAACCAAAGAGCAAAAGCCGGGCAAATAAGCAAAGCAAAAAAAAGGAATTAATTAAATTCTTTCCATGGGCAGGCAGATGTTCAACCATCCCCAGAGAAGCAGGACACCATACTTATAATGGTACGGAATATCTCTTTGGTCAGTTGGGATCAACTGTCTTGGCTGTGTTCCCTCCCCACACCCTGTGCACCCCCANCCAACACACTGTGCACCCCCAGCCTACCTGCTGGTGGAGGGGTGTGGAGAAAAGCCTTAACTCTCCAAGTGCTGTTCAGTGACAGCTAAAATATTCCTGAATTTTCAACAGTTTCCTGCACAAATCCAAAACAGAATCATGCTAGCTACCACGAAGAAAATGAACTCTATCCCAGCAAAAATCAAAACACTAGGGAGCATTTTTAAAGAAGAGAATAAATATATTTGCATAAAACCAGTTTTGAATTACTTCTATTGCACTCTCTGTTAATTAAAAGGAAAATATGATCCAGCTCAAACACATTACCATCTAATGCCACATTTACTGGTACTGCACTTTATCTTGGTTCCACTCTGTGTACCATTCTGCTATCATAAAGTTTCAGTTGTAGATTAGTATATATATTTTTCTTTTTCAGTAGATTTACATCCCCCTTTCTTTATTAAGTAAAAGTTCACAGGGTTGTTTCCTGACAAGGTGATGCCAGTTGTTGCTGCTATGACTTAATGTGGAGTTTCCAATGTCTTAGTGGAGTGACCAGGAAACTAGGACATGACTTTGTTGGATTATGGTGGAACCAATATTTACATTCTTTACCAGACTGGAACTTCAGTCCTGCTACAGGATTATTTTGGTCTAATTAGGGTGGAGAACAAAAACCATATCCCTTTTTTAGAGCAAGATTCTGCAGATTTTGGCTCCTGTGGGTATTCTTCTGCTACAGTTAGTGTCATTGTTACTACAGGTGGAAATAAGCCCATAGTTTGAACTGTGATCATGGAACAGAACTATTGTCTTCTGAGTGTACACACACACACACACACACACACATATTTAAAGAAGCCAGAGCAATTTTTATGTGTGTATTAAAAAAAAAAGAACAGTCCTCTGAAGCAACTAACCTTTAGTAACACAAACCATTAAGATTACGTAATGTATTCTGAGGAATTCTTGTTATATTTGTTAATAATTTTAACCTAACTTGTCTGGCACAGATTCTTGGTTCTTGACATTATTTAATATCTAACCTAGCCAATGCTCTCAAATGCTATCTGTGTCAGTGATAGTTTCTAACTCAACAATGGTTATAAGATATAGTATACAAGAACTTTTGCTTTTTAAAAGTGCATTATTCCTAGTTGTAATTTATAATCAAATACATTTCAAAAAAGATAAATTAAGGTTAGATCCTTCAAAGTGAACCGTCACAGTGCAATTCTATTTTGATAACTTTCTTGAAGATGTTGTAAGTGCCTTTTGACAATCAGTGAAAAGTTCTGTCCCCACTATTTGAATTCAAAAATATAGCTAAAAAAATGTTTAAGCTTCTAGTCTACTCAATTTTATAAATGCATATAGAATCCTACTGAATTTATTTAAAAGAGTAACTGTCACATAAGGAGTATTCACAGATACAATATGTTTTGTACAGGAATTCTAACAAGCATTCCTGTCAGGATTGTGTTTCCAAAGTACCTGCTGACAGAAAACTTTCTCTATTGCACAAAACTTTTTATGTATTTGCCATATCTGACACACTTTCACTCAGCTGTCGAGCCAAAGCATAAACACTGATTTATCATTATATAAGGAAGGGTTGAAGTAACTGAAATTCAAGGTAAGCTCCCTTTATCCATTCAGAGCATTACCAGCTTTACTTTCCCAATCGCTTTTTAGGTGGGACTGTATTTGAGCTCCCTTTCTTTATTCTGCTAAGACTCTTTCCTCCACATAAGCTTGCAGATGGCTGCATTGAACTGTGACAGGCCTGGATAAGAACTGCAAGGTAAAGTTATCATTTGGCAGAGTAATCATAAGTAAATCATCACATATCTAAATGTGTGTGTATTGGTAACTAACTCTTCAGTAGCTGGGGGAAACACCAGGGCTTAATACAACAGGAACTTTTGTACTGGATAGAAAACTGACAAAAGTTTCCAAATACTTTCATTTTTTGAAACATTTCCCCTAATGCTTCATATTCAGTTTGGTGTCCACCAGTACCCTAGGCCTTTTCTGCCAAGATGTTTTCCAGTCAGGTGGCTCCCAACATGTGCTGTGCTGGTTTCTCCTCCTCTGATGCAGAAATTGGCAATTTCTTTTGCTGAGCTTCATGAGGTTTTTGGCAGCCCCTTTATTCAGCCTGGGTTACTTTTAGACGTTAGTACAATTTGCTGAATTTTCATTCACTTCACCCTGTTTTGCATCAACAGCAAGGCATCTATATTTTCTCTGCGGAGAACTTCTGAAAGGTACTTCCAGAGAGAATTATCTCGCTAATACAAATACTTGGAATGAGCTGTTAATTCCATACTCGTTACTTCTATGCAATGTGTTGAAAGCTAAATTACCACCTACTGGGTACCTACCAAATATTAAACTTCTGTACAGCTAAATATAAGATAAATTTAGGTCTAGTGATTCAGCCTTTCTTTTGATCCAAAACTGATATTTTTGAGCATCCCCTATGATTTGCTTTTTCTACAAGACTGTTCTTTCCAGAAATCTTAGATAGTTAAGCTTTCAATAATGTGCATGCACTAAAATCAAAGGTAAAACTTACAAGCTGTGGATCAGGATCTTATTTTTCAACTGTCTCCAATTTCATCTCAGGACCTTCAAACCTTCTACTTAATCAAATCCCCTTTACACTGAAAACCATTCAGCTTCTTACTCTCTTGTTACCACTGTGTTTAAATATTTAACCTCTTCCACTCTACTTTTGGTAGATTCTGCTAACTCATTAAATACTACCCAGATACAAATTCACAGCATTTATCTTTCACAAAAGCAAGATAGCACATGAGTTTCCATTTAGCTCTACTTAAGTGATTGAAAAAAGATGCATTGATATGCACACTAGACTGGATTAATGGAATGAAACAAAATAGATTTTTTAAAATGTTCAGTACAGGTTTGCCTTAAAAGGTGTCAGTATTTAGGTACTTATGTCTCTACTCAAATCCAGGATACCCAAAACCCAGAGGAATGAATAATAGCAGGAGAGGTCCATAAGATTTTTTACTTTTAATTTAAAAAGAATGCGATAGAAAAAAAGCTCACAAATTTTCTAAAACTGTTCTTACCCTCATAACTATTTTAACACAGAGAAAATATTTAAATATAAAATATCTGAACTGGTGAACAAAATCACTGTGAGATAAATGAGGCATTGATTTTAATTTTTTTATTCTATTTCCCCTGCATAAAATTGAAGAACTTTTGATGCAACCATTGTGATTTAGTATTAAATTTGCTGTCAAACCTAAAAGACAGTATATAGCCAAGACTGTTTTAGAAGAAAACTATGAAAGTACAAGAAATATGATAAATTGAGTAAGTCAAAAAAAACCAAAACAAAACCACATCAAAATATTCTTTCATAGAAAATGTTGATTTTTTTTTTCTATTTTTATACTATTTTGGAAAAAAAATAAGTAAATTAACTGTTCTGACTCGTTTCACATGCAGGGAAATAAAACTCACATATTTTTGTTGTGTTTTGCATTCTTCATTTACTCAATGGTATTATGACAACATCTCCAGAAGTTTTTAATTTTTCACCTGTGGATTGAAAAAAATTAATAATATCTAATCTATATTTTTTTATAGTCTATCCCCTTTCCACACATTTTCTTACAATCTCTCTTTTTTTCCTTCACAGGTCTCAAATACAGATCTAAAATACTATGCATTCACTTCTTCGTTTAGTAGGAATATGCAGTTCTGTAGAAGAGTTATACAAGATCAGCGTCAAACTCTGAAGTGCTACCCAAGATGTTTGAGTTGATGCTATTTATATTATAGGGAATTTATTTCCATCTTTGGAACAGTGCTATCATCTTTCTTCTTAAACCATTTCACGCATGCACAGGCATGAATGCCAGAAGGAACGAGTATAACCATGAGGTTTCACATACTGCATACCTACTGCACTGAATTTCAGAAATTTGTGCCACAAATTACAAAAATTACTTCTCATTAACTTGTGCACTCAAAAGTCAGAGCAGACAAGATCTTTAATGCTTCTTTTTTTGTTGTTTTCTTGACCGTTACTTTTAAGACAAACATTTCCATGGTTTTAAAGTATGGTAAATTATCCTCACAAGAAGAGCAGGAAGTTAATGACTGTATTAAAAAATCAACATATTATTGACCTGGAAAAAGCGAAATGCTAAATAAAATGTTGCAGGTGAGGAATTAGAAACAATAAACTGTACTGGCTTCAGCTTTCTAATAGTTTAATAATGAACACTGAAGTTGTTCAATTTACCATTTTTTACTTGAATTATATCAAGCACTTTCAGGTTATGTATGTTCCAATAGCACGTTACACTGGTGTCACGTCATTTTGTACCCAAAGATTATGTGAAACCTGCTAGATATAGAATGAAAACAGCAAATAAAGGCTGTTGTGATCTAATAAATCTCAACTCTACACACTCCTAAAGCTTATATCAGGTTCAGATTTTGCTTACAAGCTATCCCAGAGTTCATTAATCATTGGGTGGAAAATATGTATAAATGGAATTAAATTAAATAGTCTCACAAACCCTAATTATTATGGGTGATTAATTTTCTATTCTAGACTTCATTAAGTGCCTTTACAGATATTCTTTCTACACACCCAGGTTTCTAATTTATTTCCCCCTTCGCCTTCATGTCCTAACAGTGCAGGGTCGTGCCAGGATACTCATTAGTTTTATGCTAGCAATTCTGCTAGGCAGCCTCAGAGGCATCAGCATCACCTCAGAAATCATTAACAGAACTGGTGCTGCAATCTAAAACTGACAAGCATAGAATAATCATTTAGGGGCCGAAACATGTTCTTCCATAAATGAGCATTTTGGAGGAAAAAATAAAAATGCATGTGTTCCAGTTATTCTCTGGAGACAAAAAGTGATCTTAATAAATCAGATCTAAAGACATTTTTGTACGTATCTGCTTGCCATGTCTGAAAAATAGCATCAAGTTTTTCAGACCCATGATTTATTTTTTGCTGACAAAGTCCAGAAACATTGAATCACCATGTGGCAGCAAAGATGCTGGATCTGGTTGATTATCTGACACTATACTGGCTGGGCCTGATGGCATTATTTGCATACTTGTCATGATATGTTTCACTTAAGTTGTCTGCTGCCTTGCTTACTGGAACTATTGATGAGGCAATTTTTCACAAGAACAACATGAAGAATTTGCATGGTCATATATATGAAGATTCATCTGAAATAACTACCATCATTTTGAGGGTCTTTGAATCATTAAGTACTGATCCTGATTGGATTAGTGAGTCATTTGGAGAAAGCTCACAAAAGACTGATAAAAATATTTGGGAACAAAATGAGATGTCTCGCTTGGCTCAGTGACCTGGCCCTTCAGACTCCCCATTCTCTTTCTGACAAACAGAAACAGCTAATATTTTCCCTTGATCCTTTACTGTGGACGTATAAATCCTGTTAAACACCTTTCTATTTCTCACTTTTTCTCCTAATAACTCCAGCTCCATAGTACTGCTTTAGAATCATGTTTCCCTTTCTCAGTTTGGCCGAGGGATGAGAAGGTGGCTACCCATTGGTCCATAGCACCTCTTGACTGTAACACAGCCACACATTTATCAGTGATAATATAAACCGAAAAAAGACTTTTTGAGATAATGGAGAGGAAACTTGCCTTCATTAACCACCACATTAAGTGCTGAATTCACTGATAATCTGTCTGCCTGTAATGGTTAGGGTAGGTTTTCTATCTCATTAAAAAGAAGATGAGTAAACCAAGAGCTTTTGTGTTCAAAATGTTAATGGAAACAACATTAAATTCCACTGATTACAGCAGACTATATATATTTTTATGAAGCCTATTGAAAAAATAAAAAGGAATAAATGACTAAGTGCAAACCAGTCAAGATAAAAAGATCAGCTGTCAGGATCTCCATGTCAGCATTCACCTTATCTGTGCCTCCATTGTGAACACACACACACATTTTAGTCAGGGAATGCCAAGTCAGTGAATTCAATGTGGTTCACACGGCCATATACTTCATCTTAAAGCAGATTTGTAGACTGAACATTTGGGAAGACAAATTGCAGCCTTGATACTGATTAGCTATCAACTGATCTTGACAGTTCTGATGCCGTGATCAGAGTTAAACTTCTAAGGCGTGATTTGCCTGTGTACAGCTTG
The DNA here is from genome assembly GCA_013390045.1 of Picathartes gymnocephalus. NCBI lineage: Eukaryota > Metazoa > Chordata > Aves > Passeriformes > Picathartidae > Picathartes > Picathartes gymnocephalus. The sequence goes on along the minus strand of WEKY01027042.1, from coordinate 45,193 downwards.
GTGTCCAGTGCCACTTGACAGCTCCTGAAGTATCTAGGACATATTATTGGGGTTTCTATGACAGAATAGTTATAGAAGCTATGGAAGAGCTAGGACCCTTCAAGGCAGTGACAAAAGGATATTATGTGGAGTACCCAAGGACAACTCAAATGTTAATGGATACCAATGTGAGGAAAAAAAAATTAAATCAACAAACATAATCTTAGGCAGCATGCCTTACAGGCCATGACTGCGCTGGTTATAGGTCCCCTAGATCATCATTTTCTCTGTTCCTCAGTTTTCCATCTGAGACCTAACTTTAAACCAATTGGGTTTAAAGCAATACCTTATGAAGCAATAGAAACACTAAAAATCATCAGGCAGACACATCAGGGTGGGGTCAATGAATATATAAAGATAGCTGGAAGAAGTATATGATCTAAACAAAATTGTATGTCCTGAGCTAAATAATCCATTACACAAAGGATTGATGGCAGATTTTGAGCTCTCTGAGGTTTGGTTTTTTTGTCTGAACTCTCCGCTTTGTTTCCTAAAAACTACAATATATTTTCCCTTCTCTTTTCAAGATTCAGATTGTCTCTAACATTGCTTTTAATGGCACTGCTTGCAGAGTAAAACACTTCAAAGAAATAAATGAGGCAGAACACTGGCTTTTAAGAAAAGAGACTCATTATGAAAGTTGTTCTTTTGCTCAGGGTGGATCTGAAAACTTTCTGTAAAATGTGAGATTCCTATTCAAAATCCAAAGTTTCTAATAAAAAAATCCCCTACTGCTCAGTTCCTCAGTTCCCGTGAGAGATGCACATATGTCACCACTGAAACTTAAGCTGATAATACTGAGGTAAACTTTAAAGGCACAGCATCATACACTTTGTGAGGATCTTTTGTAACTCTATAAAAATGCCATCAGAAAATTGTTCTGTTTGGCAGCAGTTTGAAGATATGGTCATTTTATCTAAGATACACAAGAAAACAGCTGGGTGAATTCTGTCAAGACAGATAAAGGGATAGCACTTAAGGAAAGAGTGAAAAAGAGGATTTTGTGACAAATTGATTTTCATCTCCAATTATGGCTCTTTAGAAAATATATCTCTCACAAAGGATTCAAACAAGCCTCCTAATGCAGGTAGCTATTGCCTTCTGGTAACTCTTAACTTTCATTTGTGCTTTCATTAGATGGCTTTAATACTAAGGTGGCACACACAAAACATTACAAATATGCAGCTCTCTCAAAACTCAGATATGATAACTATGCTTCAGTGTTCTCTGAGAGGCCTTTTGAAGAAGTAAATCTATATGCTTGCTGGAAAAATATGGCACCTTATTAGACTAAGTTGTTAAAATTCCAACAAAGAAAGTCTTCCAGGTATTAAATTCCTGCAGTACACTGCAAAAAGAAACAGATGAAGTTTCAGGTAACATGGGCTTTACCTTCCTGCCACTGAATCATTTTGTTGAGTGAATTATGCCAAACCATCTGCACAGCCTTCAGCTCACACAGAAAAAAGGTGGAGGGGAATTTAGGTAATGGTGCCAAAGAGAGGATTCTCATTTGCTTTTATAAACCACAGTGGATTTGAGAGTAATCCACAAACACCTTTATTTTGTCTCTTAAATTCCTGTATCAGCACTATTAATTAACAGAAGATTTAGTATATTAAAATGCAAATTAAATGAACTTTGGCAGAGAATTCCTGCAGTACTTCTATCATTACAGTAATAATTAGCTTATGAGCTGAAGTAGTGGTTTACTAAAAATAAATATTGTTTAGGGGGGGGGCTTTAATCTGACATGTCATATTCCATTTCAAGTGTAAGTGGAAATTACTTCAGTTTCACTTGAATGATTTAGAAGCAGCATCCAGACAGAGATTTTGAAAATAATAGCAATGGTCTTTATGAAGCAGCAGTAGAGTTTTAAGTTAAAAAAATCTATCTAAAGCAGTATATAACAGATAACAAACCTGTGACAATTAGCAGTGGCTATGCAGAGCACTAAGGTGCAATTTTCTGTTCCTAAGTAGGACACAGAGCACGTTTCACTGGAATTAAGAAGTAAAAGGAGCCTAAAATTGTTTCAACTCTTTCAACAAGATTTTCAATAGTTGTAATATGGCTTCCATTTGATTAAGGTAAAGGAGGCAAATGAAGCCTCTACAGAGTCTTTTGACTCTACAGAGGTGGGTTGGAAAAAATCATTAACCTTTTTCCACAGTTCTAGATGAGTCAGACTGGAGATACTGAAAACAGGATATCTGGGGTATTTTGACAATTTAATTGAGGTTTGCTTCAGATTATCTGTGGAGCAAGGGTTATTTGATTTAAATTGCTCTGTCTGGCAGTACTTTTTTTTCAAAAAAATGAGGTAACACTTCTCTCAGGATTACAAGGATAATTGTATCATTCTCCTTCATCTGGTCCTTATCCAAAAATACTTTAACCTATCCTGGACAACAATTACATGATTTTCTCACTTTTAGAATAGGCTCTTGTCCACAGTACTCTGTATGTTTTTATTGTTTACCAACAAAGACAATGTTATTTGGCAGTTCTTCCCTTAAGCAGTGGGCGATCAGAGGTGAATTAATTGCCAAGACAAGGTTTTAAAAGTATTGTTTCACTTTAAAGGATAAAACATACATACGCCACTCATCTATAAGAGGTATAGATATAGACCAGGCAGGTCTGGAAGCTTCTTATATGAGAAAAACTGCGATTATTGATATGATTAGATTTTTTTGAAGTACCCTCTTTTGTAAGTACTATAGTTCTTTAGTTCTGCTGGTTCTCTGCTGCTTGATTTTGAATGGGGAAAGAAGTTTCTAAGGTGGAAGAAGGTAAAGAGCAAAACCTTCATTGTAATAACTCAGCCATCATCTCATTCCAGTCCAAAAGCATTCACTAAGTCAAGACAAAGCTTGTCTTCACATTCTGCTTACCCTCTGTGAAATTTAACCATCTTCATATGACAAATATCTCAATAACTAGGTATTGTGTTAATAAATTATTATGCAACAGACATATTGAGAATGATTAATGAAGCTGAATTGTTTTCATGTAAGATAATACAGTGAACATAAAGTTGTTCTCATACAATATTCCAGCCTTTTTTGTCTGTCTTACAACTCATTGTAGGAGCACCACATTCTTTTGGTAATTTGTAATTACTATTGAATTTTGGAACATTTTGTAGTGAGGAATTTTAAATCAAAGTTGTATTTTTTCTCTCAGAAAGCAATGATGTATCAAAAATTCATTCTTCTATCTTCTCAGATATAGCAATTTCTGAAAAACAGTGTTCTGGAATGCAATTTCAAATTGAAAGTAGAAAAATAATCACTTCTTATGCTTGCCTGACATCTGAGCAGGCATCTATCCCAGGGATTAGAATAAGGACATTAAACATATGAACTAGATGTTCAAGCCCTGGGAGAAGACACTGTTTATGTCACCCTGGATAAGTACCCTAACCAATGCTATATAGCAGTTTTCGGTCTTCCTCCAGAAGAAAATGAACCCAAAAAAATGTTGGTTTTGTACCCAAGTGGCATTAGAGTTCTGTTTACAGCCCAATTTTATTCTGTGAAACAGTAAAAACATTTAAAACACTTCATTTTGGGAGGCTGTCTGTCTGAGGATTAGTCTATTATCTTAGACAAAATTGATTTCAACAATGCATTTGGTTAGGTAAACATAAAATCCAAATCCTTGAAGTCTCAGGCAGTAAAAAAAAATCGAGATGACTTTGAGATCAGTCATGAAATCAGGCAGAAAACAAAAATCCAAATCTTTCATTTTGCCACATGTTGGTCTTTTATTGAAAGAAACCAAGTACTGATTTTGGAACTGAGGAGAATCCAATTTTTGAGCCTCCCTGTAATGTAACACAATTTCACAGCAAGATTTAGTTCCTTTCTGATATCTCATGCATACATTCTCATTAAGTTTTGCTTAACAATTCCCTTCAATGTTACTGATGATGTGTGTGAACTTTACTATGAGTTTACATTAGAAAACATTACTATATTTATGAGTATCTCACTAAGGAGAAGAGAACACAAATCTGGGGATTTTGTTGCAGTCAGTCTGAAGTGTGCTCCCAGCATCCAGACAGATTGAGTGGAGAGTTTGGGGGCAAAAGAAAAATACCCTAATGGAAAAATCACCTGTCAGAAAAGCTCTGCCAAGGAATGTTCATAGTATGAGGCTTGATGATGTTGTTGTTCACAAGTTATAAGTATGAACAGCATCTATGAGCCAGAGATAGGAAACCAGCACTGAAACAGAATCAGCACTTGGACAAAGAAATGTAAACACACTTAAATCCATGAAGAAAAAAGCTGTTTAAAAGTGAAAAGATTACTATCCCTTTGAGACATGGAGACAAGCTTTCTCTTAGCAGCACAAGCAAGCTTTCAGACAGAGCCAGCTGGCTTGACAAAGACTCACTTCATCACTGTGCAGGCTGCTGCATGGAAAAGCCTGCCCTGACAGCAGAAGAATGAGGCTCCGTCTTTATTTTCAAAGTCTACCAGATTGTAGCCTTCTTTAGCTAAATCTGGACCTATCAAAAAGCAAATGGGAACCCTACCAGAGACTTAGGGCTGGGATTCTATTCCTCACCAGTAACAGGACAATATTGTTGTAAGTATTATTGTTATGTTATTTAAATCATGTTGTACAAGAAGAGAAATACTGCAAATATTTTAAAAGTTACCACTGGCCGTAGACTCGTGTGTGTTTGAGGAAGGCAGTGAAAGAAGTTGCTACTAATTCATTTAGAGTATATAGTTTCTCACTTGACATAGTCCAGTGCTTTATATTATAGTACTGACTACAATTGTAAAAGAGACGTGTATTTGAAAGTGCAAGGCACTCATGCCTTGTGAGAGGGCAAGGAGCACAAGAATGTATGTAAAATCTGTATCTACAAAGGGTACTGAGATTTGGAAAAGATGTGGTATGATAGATGCTCATGTATAGAGATCATATATGTGTCAGAGAGATACACATGAAGAATTGCATTATGCCTGAGTATTTCATGCAGATTCTGATAATTAACTTCTCCCTCCATCACTTCCTTTTACATTCCAAAAGCAGATTTCACTGAGAAAATATCCTTAATTTTTGCCAGGAATCTGTAGAAGAATCCAATTTCTTCTGGGCTACAGGGTGGGATTTCCTTGCAATGAGAACATTCAACTCTCTAGGGGATTCACAAAGTTTGAGAATATATTTTTTTTAAAGTAATGTCTTTCACCTAGACTATCTCAGGACTTTTAAAAGCTTTTCAATGAAGTGGTTACTGCTTTCTTGGTATATAAAACTAAGCCCATTAGCTAAAGCAGGTTGTCATGTATGAAGATTACAGTCTCCATACATCCATTTTATTTCCCACTTAAAATCCTAACAATCTCCAAAAACCTAAGCATATGAATCCCTTCTGAGGTTGCCATGCAGCATTCACAGATTCAGAAGCAACTCAATTCTTTTGTGCATTCTGTGTTTATTAATATTATTAATTAATTAATTAGGGCTCACCTAGGCATTATCAACGAAAATTTTCCCTTGTACCAGTATGTGAACACGGTAGATGAATTTAACTATTTTTGTGAAGAAAATTCAAGTACATTTGTACATGAGAAACCAGTACACGTACAAAAAACTTGTTCTCCCTAGGACAGGTATATCCCTCTAACGCCACGCTCGTCTGCCCGGTGTGCCTCGGCTGCGCCGGTCGAAGGTGACCTCCCTGGGGATTCCCGCTGATCCCCAGAGCCCTATGGCAGCCACAGCGAGCAGAGCCGACAGCAGCGTGAAGAGCAGGTGGCAATTGCGCAGAGAAGCCAAGCAGGGAGGACTCAGCAGCTCTGCATAGCAACTAAGATTTATTCAGCTGAGGGGGAGAGACTGAGTCAGGCCACCAGGAGTTTCACAGAGGAGGGTCGAACCTCCTATGCTCTGCTCCGAGTGACCCCCCGAATACAGGTAACAGGGGGTTTCATACCCTCAGGGTCCCAGGGGTGGGGGCACGAACAGAACCAATTGGGAAAGCCCAAGGGTGTGGTCCAGGGGTGAGGGACAGGTTACACAGCAAACGGGAAAACAGGGAAGGGGGGATACACCTGTGAAGGCCAATGCATAACGAAATGACAGAGACCTTTCTAGAACTTGGGGCAGGGGTGAAAGGAGAGTGACAGGGGAGAGAGGGATCCTCTCGCTCAACCGGGGGAGGGGACAGATAATTGATAGGGAGAGCATACCAGGTATAAAAAGGGGTACATAGAACGAACCAAAGTAAAATTAACTAATAAAAACCGCCGCAACATCCCTTCCACGACTGAGCTTTGAGCGCCCAGTGCACAGAACTGCAGGGCTTGTGCTCAGAACAGGAGAGGGAGCAAGGAGGAACAGCAGTGAAGGGGACAAAAAGGTTCATCCTGGCCTGGGGCCAAAACTGTCCCACACTATGATGGACAGTAGGAGTTCAGGATTAATATCAGATGGGAAAGGGATTTGGATGAGAAGAAAAAACTTGCACTTGCTCCTTCAGGTGCAGCTCATACACCTGTGCCCAACTAGAGAAGCAGAAAGGGATTTAACTTGTGCTGAGGATCTGATCATTAAGATCTTGGAAATGAACAGCGTATTCAAACAAAGAAAAAAAAAGTGTTCCTAAGTTGCTTGCCCCACTGTTTTTACCTCTTCTTTTAAAAAAAGAGCTCACGTGTTTTCACTTAAATAACTGGAACCATTGTTGAAAACCAGAAGGAATAATATGCAGCATGAAAATAAAAATCCTAGCCTTCTGATGTATATGGAAAGAATGACATAAAAAAGACATGATTAATAAGTCAACGAGGAGTAGAAAGTGAAAAGGGGAATAAAAAGGCTGAATTTAAGCCAAAAAAAAAATTTGATAACCAGCATCAGGTATGTCTGACGTAGATGTGGCTAATTATTTAATGACAGATTAGTGGGATTTACAATATATACTGTAGATTATACCATTGAACAGACAAACTGCCACAGATTCTATCTCAGATTAACAGAGGGCAAAGTATCTACATGCCTCTGACCCTGTTTATAATTTCACAGGGAAAAAAAAACCAACAAAAAACACATCCCCAATGTGGAGTTTTCAAGCAGTGCTAAACTTAGTAGAAACATACTTTCCCTACAATAAAAAGTACAAATAGAGCTCATGTTTTTTGACTCTTGATTTTACCATTAGCTTCCAATTCTTATATTACATATCCGGTTTTTTAGCTCGAAAATCTCATCTGGGCAGATCTGGAAAGAACTGGTAAACACATTAAACGTTACAACCATTTAAATAGCATGAATATAATTGTTTGGGTTTATTTTGCTAAAATTATGTTTAAAGAAGATCTTTACTTAGTGTACTATGAAGTCTCTCTATTATACCTGCTAAAGTTAATAACACTGTTGAGGCTAGATGAAAAACAGAACACTAACCAAAATTGTCAAGAAATAAGAAGGAACAATTGAATTGCTACAGATAAAATATTAGAGTACTTATATTCTCTAAAGTGCACATATTTAAAATCGTTAGTCAAAACCTTAAATGTTTCAGCTATTCAAAAGTACTGACCAAGCCTTATTTTGCAAATGTACAAAACATTCCTAGATAAACTCTTATCTGTTTAAAGAAAAGGACTGTAAGTGCCATTTACTTTTTTAGTGTCAATCACTAAATCGACTGGCAAAAGTATATAAACATAAAAGTATATAAACATATATCCAGGTGAATCACTTGTAATTAGCTGCAAATGAGTCATTCACAGTCAGTTCATGGGGAAGTAGTAGTTGTAGAAGTTGCAGGACGTGGGGTTATGAGTGATTTGATTGCTACGCCTATTAAAAAGTCCTGGAAATTGTCGTTCCAGAGTGTCCACTAAAATAATATATCCATTAACCAAATGCAGTTTAAGAAATTATTTTCAATAGAAACCGTAGCTTGAAAAAACCCACACACAAAATATTTGAGTAGAAGAGATAAAAAGCAAAAGAAACTATGGACACAGAGTGAGCTGCTGGACAACTAATCAAACTGCAGTTTTGGGAACTTTAGTCATAATTTAGTAACATCATCATGGTGGGAATTGTATTCAATTGATTGAATGTTACAGCTCCTTGAAAAGTCTCAATCAATTAATAAATTAGGTTTCATAAAATGTTGATGAGCTGCTAATGAAGAATTTTTGTAATTTGCTATATGAATTTCAGTACATGTTTTGGGGTAGGGTTTTTTGAGGATTTATATGGGGACCAAACTCTGTAATGAGTACTTGAAGAACAAATGAGGCCTTTGACTTTTTTGGGGCGAGAGGATTTAGCAGATGATAAATCAGCCTATAGAATTTAAAGCATTTAAAATCTTTTCCTATCATCTTTGAATCAGCTGGAGAATTATGCTCATTTGGCTCAACACAAGGACTTTGGATTTAAAAATAACCGTATTCCTTCCTGAGTAAGGCAGTGAGAAGGATAAAAGCCAGATGTACTGCTTGTCTGAGATAGTTAACATTCATTTTTTTCTTGACACATTCACACCAAGCAAGTAAGTGTGTGGTTCATGTTGTGAAAGCTGTGGTTAGAGCCTGATTCTGGCCAGGAGGTTGAGAGAATTTCTGTTTCCAATATCCCCCATGCAGCAGATCAACACGCTTTTTCACATACCTGGCAAGTACGTGGAATGAGCACTCTTGGCAGCCACTTGTCACAGAATCACTCATACAAGGAAAGTGCCATGGACAAAGGAAGTAACTGGGTTTGAGGGTCACTAGACTCTGCTTATTCAGCAAATTAGGGGATTTTCATAGAGATAAGTCAGTTTGGATTAAATCTCAAAGTTTGTCTGATTACTTGCCAATTCACCTTTGTTGAGACTCCTTTCTGGCAGCTGGTCTACCAGATTTTCACCCTTTCAGAAGCCACAGCTCCTTGAGAGCTCAGCAGTAATTTGTTCACTTACAGAGGGAATCCAAAATCTTCCATTTTCCATCTAAAACAGAAGATAAAGAATCTAAAACAGAAAGTAAAAAATAAAGTGTTGCTGATAAAGAAATTAATTTTTAAAGTTCCACTTTATTCCCAATCCCATAGCTATTAAATTTTATCTGCCAAGATTATTAGTTCAGTGCATTGGTCTCTTTTTCCTTTTATTGAATTTTTTCACCAAAGGAGGAAGAAAACATGATATTTCATTGTGCAGTTTTAATATTTTGCCTGGAAATGAGATTTTTAAGTGCAAGTTTCCAAATTAGGAATATTATTTAGTTCTTAGAGGAACCTGTAATTCAGAGACCCAATTCCAATCACAGTCATCCAGGGCTTAAAGCCTTTTTGAGAGATCTGGAAGCCAGAGATTCAAATGCTTGTATCCAATTAGGAAGGCCATGGGTGTAAAGAGCAACAGTATGTGTGTGTTTTTATCACTGTCTCAGTGAACATAATCAAGTTATCCTCTATTTCAGTCAAACATGTATCACAGTCAAGAAATTAAAAAGATTTTAAGTCTGAAAACACAAAATGGTATGATCAGTTGAGATCATGTTTCTCTATGCTACTGGGTGTACTTGAAAGCAGATATTGGTGCCCTTCTCCCAGCTCAGGGCATTTACATATTTTGCCAAATGTATGTTTTGTTTGAAAATGCATAAGCAATCCTCAGCACAGAGAATAGAATTCAGATTCTCCTCCATCGTGTATGCCCTAAACACAAACCAAGAACATTTTATCGCTATTTCTGATGTCTAGTTTTTGGTATTGGAGCAGAAGTGAGGCTGTGTGCTGGGGTAGCTTCAAAAGAACAATTCTTGGTTCTTTTATGCCAAAAAAAAAAACAACCAAAAAACAAACCCTAATCCACTTCTTGTTGTTTTACAACATTATTGTGGAACCTGAAGAAATGCAACTTCTAGTCTTCTAAATCTTGATGGGAAAACTGAACTCTGCTACTCCATCTGGAGCCTGTGCAAATTTCTAGAATCACTCCTCAGAAAGATGTATCAGTATTAGCACTATTTTAAAGCAAAAGCTGCTAGCAAGTTTTAGGCTTCTCCTTACAGAGTTTTGTTCATAAATTCAGAAATTGATCAGAAATTTTTTTATAAAGTACCTACGATATCAAGTTGCTATAAAGGCAAATGCTCGTCTATTTCTACACAAGCTACAGCACCTCTCTCTGTGCTGCCACAGGTAATGTGCTTCTGTATATGAAAGTAAAGGAAATGAAAATATGTCTCTTTTACTTTCTGATTAAAGACTAATGGACATAGGAAACTTAGAATCCTCCAGCAATAAACAGCAATTATGCAGAAGGCTCTGACCCTTAAATGCCTTTTCAGCCCTGTTATATGCAACTGTCCAGTTTTTGGTTGATGTTAGCAATGGATACTTGTGAAAATTGAATCTTATCTAATTGTGTTCAGATATTGTCCTGCTATATTCAAGCACTGTCTAATTCAGTACTTCATGAGTTCTCATTGGAATGCACATGTTCCACTGGAATGCAAGTAAATATTTTTATTATGATACTTATTTTTATTATTAACATTATTGCTACTGTTACTATTGCTATTTTTTACCAGATTCTTTCTTGCTTTGAAATCACAGCAGATGAAGCTTTATTTAGCGACTGCTTAGAGCTGATGTATTTATAAATCTCAGACAGGTTTATCCTAAGGAAGTGGTTCTCTTTCTGACATTAGAGAGAGATATGTAAATTAATGAAAGATAAGTCAGCAGAATGTTTGGAGCCAGTCACAGTTCCAAAATTGAAATGATCAAATCTTTTTCATCCAATATTATATTTGATTTTACAGTCCAGAATTATCACAGATATCTTGTATACATTCATACATTTTAGTACGAACTTTCATGTACACTCTCTCTCTTCAAAGATAGACATATTATACTCAAATAATTGACACAATACACAGATTATATGAGAATGTAATAAAGCACACAGAAATAAATGTAGTGACAGATATACTGCACAACACTGAAACATTTGCTATACTGAACAATCTAAACCTATAAATTATACTAGCAGTCTGAATTACAATTTTTGCGGAATGCTAAAATGAACTGTAACATGTCAGGCAAAATAATTTTCCATTGAGACTTTATGTCAATGGTCTCCATGAGTGAAATCTTGACTCCTTTGAATGCAAGAGAGAAGCTCATCACAGGGCTATACTTCATAACAGAAGAGGATCTGAGTCCCACAGCTGTGAGAGACTTTTAAATGATCCATCACCCCAGTGCTGTTCATGTTGCTCTTTGGAAAGCAACAGAAAGAGCCTTTGAACTTCTTTCCTCTTTGAAAATAAATACTTAAGTCAACAGCACTGAGAAAAGAAATTCTTATATAGGTATACAGCAGCAATCCCACTACTGATGAAAGTAAGTTATTGAGACGAGAAATCATACAACAGATGTAATTTTATGAAGTACTATATAGTAGCTACCATTGCAAGCAAACAAATAAGCCTATAAAGGGATTCTGTGGTGCCAAGAAGAATATTTTTTCATGAAGTTTTCCAATTTTGGGTTAGCAATCTGAGTCTTCCTGTGCAGTTTAGAGTAGAATTCACATATCTGATTCCTTTCCTAGTCTCCAAAGATAAAAATTGTTTTTCCTTCCCAAGAGAAACACTAAATATAGTTTAAATGCTTTGATCTGCTCTTAAAACCAGATCTGCTTTTAACAGGGAGCAACGATACAGATAGTAGGGGCTAATATCACTTAATCCAAAACTGATATTGTTTATGCAGAGATCATAGTGTAATAAACTTCGTCTTGAATTTTAAGACTTTCGATTTGCTATGCAGAGCACCAAGGTGTTAAATGTAAAGGTTTCTGCAAAGACAGTAAGGAAAGAACCCCGGATGTTGCAAACATATAAGGAGGAGCTTAAAATTGATTTCACCCCCTCCTTTGCAGGTATTTTGGCTAACCTTCACTCATTCAATTTAACCACATACTATCCCACCTGCTTTGCACTTGCAGTCACTTTGGAATATGTGTCTTATTTTGTTTCAGTCTTATTTTGTTTCAACTTAGCACTGTTTTTTGTTAGAAAAGTACACTGAAACCCATACACTGGTCAAACCTATTTGTTTCTGGTTTGGTCCTAGTTAGTTCTGTGGTAGTCAAAAGTTTCGCTTCTACAGTAAGAAAACAATTCTTAATTACCTTTGACTTTTAACTCTTCTGGGTTTATGTCTCTTCTGAGAGTAAAATACATACAGATACATATTTTGTGAGTTTTAAACACAAGCTTTCACAGACATTTATATCAAATTGCCCAAGCAAAGACTGGCATGATTCTCTTTTTCCAATAATTTCCATTTTTAAAATTTATCATGAACTTTACCAAATTGGTCTTTTAATCTCCTCATTAAAAAAATAATGAAGAAGGAAGACAGATTTAAGAAACAAAATTTTTAATAACATTTCCAGCTATAGGAATTTTAAGTACACTTTTATATGCTGTAATATTTACCAGGCATAGAGAAGATTTTTTTTTTCCCTTAAGACTCTGCATTTATTTTTAAGTGCTGTCTCTGCTGCTTTTAAGATAGGGTAGCTGTCTATGAGTCTGTGATTTCCTCCTGTGGAGCTTTACAAGCTGTTGACATTCTCCTGTAGTGAATTGTGGTTGGTTATTCGACACCACTCTGGTAAACCTTAAGATGCAAAAAAAACCCCATAGTACTCATGTGGTTTTGGATAGAAGTTGTTCTGGACATGCAATTACTTCAAGTAACTGTTGTCTGCTAGGAGGAAGCATTCCTTATCTCTTTCAGCATGGCTGGCTAAATTGCACTGGAGTAGTCACGGGCTGTGTTTGTCCTTGAGAAGACACGTGCTCTTACTGCTACAGCAACTCCTCGTCTGCCTCTCAATCCCCTTATTAAATCTGGGGTAGCAGCAATAGGCTCTTACTAGAGCTGTCATTTGACATTTTCCAAAGTATTTTCTGGGGAGGTCTTCAAATGACTCACCTTAGTAACACAGAAGAATTCTCACCCTGAATTCCCACAAGTATCCTTGCTCACTCAAGAGCAGATACTTGATCATGGGTCTGCAGCAGCAGCTGTTCTATAATTAATCCTAGCTTCAGCTGATTCCTAATTAATAATTAATGTTGTGTTCAACAGTTTACTTATAGCAAGGATTCAATAATTTAGTTTTGTACAAGGAATGCAATCTGTCTTTCTAACATTTTGAATGTTTAATCCATGAATAAATATAAAATCATGTATTTTCAAGTAACTGTGTTGTTTATTTTAAGAGTTAGGAACACTCAAAACAATCATTTCTAAAAGAACAATTCTCTACAATATCACTTCTTTTCATATCCATTTTAAAAACTGTCAGTTTGTTATCATGTAAACTTCCAAAACAGTTACCTTTCATTAAAAGTTCATATAAAAATTGCACTTATTCTTTTAAAGAACTCTTCTTATACGGCTAATTAATTATTTGGTCTTGCTGTCCTTATGTCTTTCCTTAATTCGCACTGGTGACAGTTTACAGTGGGTTTCAATATCCTTGTTGCTGTCAAATGGATTAATAGTCTTCACAATCATGTCTCTCCACCAAAGCCCAGCTGGACAAGAGGAATAGTCTCTAGTAAAGGTGGCCACTAGAGAACTGGAGTGTTTGATTAATGTATGAGAGGTTTTTCATTCCTAATTCAGAGGTTCTAGATTCATTGCTTTTTTTTTCCATAGAGAAAGAAAGATAACAGTATTTTAAATAGTGAATAAGAAATAAAATGAAGGCAGTACACCTAATCACTGTTCAGATACCTATTTCTAAGGAAAGGCAAAATCCCTGTATTTCAAGGTCATATTATTTTGAGCTGTTAGAGTAGTCCATTATCAATCACCCAAGGACTTCCCTGTATATATTTGTCTAACCAACATCTGCTTGAATAAATGAATCTGTGAATCTCATCCTGCCTTTAAACAGATGAGAGGAAGGAGATCTGATCTCCTTTATGTAAATTAAATGCGACCTCTGGGCTCTTGGTAAGGTGCCAATACATCCTTCAGCTGAGCGAATATTGGAGGCCTGATCTAAACCCATATTTTTTGAGGCTGTTGCATGTTAATAATGTATTTATTTGTGACATTCAATTCACTCAGCTTTCTGAAATCAATAAAATAATCCTTGTTGGAGAGCTCTCTAAAGAGAATATAATTCCTTCTGGCTCGTAAAGGGATATATTGTCATTAGCAGGGTTTGTGGAATCTGTGACTTTCTTCAGTCAATCAATGGCACAATCAGTTTCCTAGAGAAACTTAGTCTTCAATTACAGAAATAGGAATGTTTCCTAAAGAATTTCTACAGAGAACTTGCATGGGGAAAGGCTGATATCTCCCCCAATATTGCCATCAGGATTGGTCTTAAAAGATGTATATCATATGAACTTCCTTTTATTTAAAGTAGAGCACATGGACACAGCAGTGAAAAATAGATATGTTTTAAGGAAAATTACTAGCTATTTTGTGTTTATACATTCAAAAGCTTTTACAAATATATATCAAAACATTTTTCAAATAAAGACTCCCTAATGTGTCAAAAAATAAAGGTGTCATTTTCAACCTGCACATTTTCTGAATTTTGTACTAAATCATTCTGATCTTGTTGTGTGAAAGCTTTACTAGCCATGGATCCCATGTGCTGACTAATTATAGTGTGGACGTGGGCTGAGAAGTGTCCTGGCATGATGCAGATAGAACGGCTTTCTCACTATTCTTTCTGAAGTATTTGCTTCATCTCTCATTCTGGTTACATTATACCATCTGCTTTCAGTTCTTTCCAGTCTTGCTTGATAGAGGATAAGGGTATAGCCACTTTTGGAAGAAGGAAAATGTCAACCCCCAAATCTTTCCTGTGTTAAAAAAAAACCCCACACCAAAACCCCAGACCAAAGAGGGCAAACAGTCCCCTAATTTAAACAGTTAGCTTGTGTGTGTGTGCATCCATGCACATGCGGCTTGGGGTTTTTTTCTAAGTACTACAGTACTTAGCAGCGTTCTTTTTTGTATCCAGAAACACTTCCAAAATTGTTTGGAAAGTCTGCCTTGAGACCGTATAATTTTTTCTCATGCCTCTATATCCATAGTGGAAATTAGATAATAGTTTGAATCAGATACATACTGCACATATTTTATATGAAGTGTACACCATATCAAGTTATAAGCATCCATGCTTTGACTTCTTCAGCAGTTATTATATCAACATTGTTAAGTGGCTTTAAGTGTAATCATGCAGAACCCTGAAAAAATCTGGTCTTAATACTGTATCTTGCAGAGAACAATGGATGTTATTTTCAAGCACTTACTATAAATTCAGTATATGGTGGTTCCTCTCTCAGCTTCAGTAAACTTATTGCATTCATCCCACCTAATATGAATTGTATAGTTCACATTGTGGTAGTCTGCCAGTGGTTAGAATAAAAACTGAATACATACAAGCACTTCCCAACAGTAGATAGATTGGGGGAAAAACTAAAACAAAGCTAAGGAAGTGAACAAGCAAAAATGAAAACAAAACAAAACAAACCACCCCCCTCCCACCCAAAAAAAAAAAGTGTCTAGAGCAATGTGCTATAGAGTGTGTCTAGAGTAATATTAATTGCTTTATCTGTTCTCTCCCTGTAGCTTTCTGAGACTAGTTTTAAAATTTTAAGATAAAACTTTGAATTCTGATTTTGAAGTTTAATAGTCTTTAATAGTTTAAAAGTCTGCAGTATTCAAACATGCTTCCGATCCCAGACAGGAAAGGGGATAAGGATAATTCTGTAAATCTGAGATGAAGGAGCATCTCTCCATCAGCCTCTGTCAGTTCTGTGATGCCAGTTAAAGCTGGGAGTTCAGAAGCAGTTTGGGTTCAGAGAAATAGCAACCTGACATGTGACAAAATGAGGACAAAAAAGTCAAAGGTTGGTGAAATCAAATTTTGCTAATAAGTTAGTATTACCAATCAATAAGATCACCACCATATGCAGCTAAGCAGGTACATATGTTGTATTTAATTGAACCTGAGAGGGCTTTGTCCCTCACAAATGTTTAGGCATTTAAATCCAAGGGTCATATTGTATTTACATATTGCAATTGAATTATCTCAAACTTACCATAGGGTAGAATTTGAATATAGCTATCAGGGAAGCACTTTGCCACACATCAGCTGTTCTGTCAGCAGTGCCTTAGCTCACTTAGCTAGTGAATATAAAGTAATTCAAACTAGCTTACCCTAATAATATTATTCTCAATAGAAGAAAAATATATTTAATTTTAAATAATAAGGGAAGTTTAAAATATATTTTGGGCTTTATAAATTTAGAAGTTATGGGTTGCCTTAAACTCAGATCTGTCTTTTACCCCGGCAAATATGACTGCATTTGTATATTATAAAATATATTAATATCTGTTTCTTAGACTACTTAAAGAACATTTTTTCCAAGATAATATCAGTGCTTAATGCTGAATTCTGTGAGATTTGTTAGCCATTTCTAAAGAAACGAAAGGTCACAGAAATTTACTGCATTATATAAATGCAACGATCTCTCTGTATGCAGATTCTCTGCAGTGAAATAAAGAATAGTTCTAGCTGA
>WEKY01027042.1:583-28500 GCA_013390045.1 Picathartes gymnocephalus | reverse complement strand
AATTTTCTCTATTGTAATTTTACTTTCCTTACTCTGAAAATCATTGCCAGTTCCAAGGGAAGCTATTAAGGTTCTTAGAGAATGTCTTATATTTATAAAAAAACATAGCAGATCATTATTTTGCTTACAGAATCATAGAATACTTTGGGTTGGAGGGTAAGTTATTGACATAAACACATAATGTTTAAAGTTGATTTTTTCATGTTGGCACTTGAATATCAACATCCTTGCAAATTTTTGACATTTACAAAAATGGATGGATCTCTCTTTTTAAAACAGCTTGCATTAGTTTTTAAAGCATTTAAATAGAAGAGACATTATCTATGTGCCATTGAAACACACTAAGACTATCTGGAAAATGTCTGTAAAATGCATTTCCTTCAGAAGTACAGTTAGGCCAATTTTTCTGGGAGTTTCCTAATAGTATTTTTCATTATGAAGTACGAAATTAATTTTTTTTTTCATGTAGGAGATCTACTTAAGGGGAAAACTAACATTTATAAATTTAACTTATTTTGGTTTATTGAGTCTCAACATGCCACTTCTATATGTCCTGTCCCAGAATACAGTCAGCCCAAACTTCTTATATTGTTTTCATATGGGTTTGGGTTTAGTTAAAGCACACAGATAACCATCTCAATTGATACAAATGCAACTGCTTTGCTTTGTTAGAAATTGAATTGCTCCCTGCTCATTTTCAAACTCTAGAGTTTCCCATTATTCCCATGCTTTTAAGTTAGATTAATTCACATTTAGATACAGCCAACAGTTATACTGGGTGCAGTGTCCCACATATAATTTTTCAAAATCCCCTTTTCCTGCAGCAATTTGTGCACATATTCAAAGGAGTTTAAACTGCGGAGGAATACACCAAGGGGACTCTGCTGCCAGAGCACTCAAGCATGCTTAAAATCTCCTTTGAAAGCCCACCCAGGTCCTGTGCTTAGGAATGAGGGCTGTGCAGAGAGGAAATCCTACTACTTCCTCTAAATTGTTTCTAAAAATTTATTAAATTCCTTGATTTACAAAAGCAAACCCTTTTTTTTTTTTCTTTACAGTGCCTTTCCTTCCTGCTTTTATCGTTCCCTTTCTCAGTCAGATTTATTTTTAAGTAAAACAGAAACAACCTTTTCTGAGTGTTTGGTAGTTAATTTCAGTGCAAGCGTATATTCAGCATGCTCAGTTTTAATCCCATTTACCAGGGAACAACACCACTGGGCTCGGGCATCCCTAGCAGCCTCCACACCTTCACGTTTATCACTCTGCACATGGCAGTGCTCAGTAATTCTGCCCTCCCCCATAAGCTGGGTGTCACCCTGCTGCTGATTTATCTGCAGCCATTGCCTGTACAGGACAACAGCACTCCTCTTGCTCCCTCAGAAATCTTCAAGGTCGGCGTGAGCCGAGGACAGACGGGCCATTTCGAAACGGTGTGGCATAACAAATGGAAGTGTCCCATTTCAGCAAGTCGGCATGAAGTTTATTCCTATCATTGGTGTCACCAAATCAAATTTACTCGCAAAAGTCAAAGCTGTCAAAGCTGTCAAAGCCTGCCTTGTTTCCTTACTTATAATTCAGGAACTACAGAGCCATCTACTGGTGCTTTTTATACCTTTAGGTACAACTCTAAGGTACTTGGGAACGAGATAAAGTAAAAAAATGAGTTCTGAATTTATAAGGATGTTCATTCAAATTACACTGGTGAATTTTGCCTTTGTGACAGCAACTTTAGGACAATGGGACAACCATGCTTCACCTCTGAAAATTCATAACAATAATAAGCAAACTGATAGGACCAGTTAGAGAGAGTCACAACAGTGAAATAGTAAAGCTTCAGTGGAGGCTTACAGGCTTCAAAATCCACTTGTGTGTGTATGTGCGTGTGTGTGTATGTCTGTGTGTGTGATGACTACTAATGACAGATATTCTTATTAGGTTAAATAGCTGCTATCTTAAAATGTAGTAAATACAGACTCCTTGACCACCAATTCTGCTATTTCAGGTAGTCCTTACTGAAACAAAAATAATAAAACTTGAGGGTCTTCAGTGGAAGATAGGCTCTTTTTTATGCACAAAATTAAGGCAATCTACACATAGATTAAGTTTCTAGCAATAACCAGCTTCACACCCTTAAATAAGCATCACTGCTATTTCACTGTTGCTTTTCTGTGTCTGTTGCAGAGCTGTGCTCTGGTAGGTCTGACTGAAACCCCACATTCAGGTGGCAAGGACTGTTCAGTGAAAAATCTACCTACATTTGTGAAGCTTAACATTAGAGTGACAAGTTATAACCACTATGAGGGAGTTCTTGTTCAAGGCACCAGTGAGGCAGCTTGCTCCAGGCCACTTTCTCCTCTGGACAGTCTCTGGCAAATCCCTTCTCCTAAGGATGCCAGAATAAGGAATGCAGCTGAGGAAACTAGAGCTATTTACAAAGCAAATCCTTGTCTGTCCTTTGGATAAATATACAGCAGTATATAAAAAAAGTTGAGGATGATTTCTCATTTGAGACCAAGTGGCACAGATAAGCTCACAGCATCAATGCACTTTCTAAAGCAGAGTATTCAAATATACATTACAAACTGTTTGTCCCTGGGCCCTCTCTCTGATCCATGGACTGCCAAAATCCTAAGCTATTGTAAAATAAAAACATATATTTTACTCAGTTCAGAACTGAAATCATGTGTGATCTGTACTGTAACCAATCAGGATTCCCTGAGCTCTGTCATGAAGGTGTGTGGAGGTGTTTGAGGGGTCAAAGTCATCATCCTGAGTGACTGTAGGACATGAGAATCAAACTGGTCTAACCTTGGTTTTTCTGCATGTGGAGAATAGCCTTGGCATTTGCTGTGGCTTGAATCATGCCTGCATACTGCCCTGAAATAATGAACAGGGATGAGCAAAAAAACTGCCTTAGGGAGCTTGGTGGCTGTTAAGCAGTTCTGATAAGCATGGATCAGTGTTTAAGCATATGATACGTAGGGGGTTTTTTTGTTATTATGGGAGACAGAATTTCTGGGGCAAAAGTAGGTCAGACATTGGTTGGAAGTGACAAGGAAAGAAATTAGAGTGGAGAGTGTAAGTAATTTGGCACAGATTCAGAGAAAAATTACAATGAAAGGTGAGGGAAAGAAATTAAGAAAAAAAGTAGCTACCAATTGTACGACTGCAAAGGACATAAAAAAGGGGCTTGCACAAATAAAAATGAGGAAATAGAAGGAAAAGGGCATAGAGTAAGACAAGAACTGACAGGAAACAGAAGGGGCCTAACTGAATTCAGCATACAGAGATCTCTAGCCAAGCATGAGCTCTCTAGTCATTTCCCTAATTCCTAGTGTCTTTCATAATGATAAATTCTAATCCTTACTAGAGCAGAGATATTTGTTTAATTTATCAGTAGATCGAAGAAGGCTTTTCCTACCTTCAGGATGCAGACAAATATTCTCAAAAGCAAATCATAGCACATCAGCTATGTAGGAAATAATAGCTTTCTCTTTTCTTTCTACAAGTGCTTTTGCAGCAAAGCTCTTCTTCATGTCAATGCAAATAATCAATCTATTGGCAAAATATTTAAGCACTTGTTTAATATTAGACACAGACATAAAGAGTTTGATGTTAAGGAGTTTCATCCCAGCTATGTGTTTGATTTAAAGTTGTACCTATGAATTTTCCTTGAATGGGACTTTTAGGTGTGTACTTGTCTATCTGTAACTTAGTCCCTGTATCTCTGAATCCAAAATCTACCACATTATATAACCAGAGAATGGTTCAAGAATCAGTTACATCAGAGATTTGACTAATTCTGGAAGATCCAATTAACATCATGCAGCTTCCACTCAGATCAGAGAGGGCTGGACGACTGCCTTCTCAGAGACCATCTGTGTTCAGCTAATGCTCTTTCAATAGCACTGTGCTGGCAGAACTTGCAAGCAGGGGCTAAGGAGGAGGTGGGATTGCACTGGAGAATCACCAGTCCCTTTTTTATACCTTCTTTCACCCACTTTGCATTTTGTAATGTCAGAAGACACATCTACAGAGACGCCAGGCTCTTCCACACACAGCCTCCATCAACACCTTACCTGCTGACTGTTCTTTCCCAGGGGAAACATGTAGATAAAGCTCTCTTCTACTTGGACACAATGGATTTCAAAGGATTCAGCACTGATTTCACCTTTTTTACAGATTCCAAAACGTATATAAAATTATGATTAAAAAAAATTGAAAATTATCTTGAGCTTTCCACTCTTTTATACTTCACTTTTTACAATCTGTAATTTTCTCGATTTTGTTAGACAAGTTGATCTGAAAACTACAAGGACCACCCTTCCTGAGACTACTAGAGAACTGCTACTATGTGCCACTAGAGCCAAGAGGCTCTGTAAGGGGTTTTATCTTCACACTTTTGCACACATTTAAATGTTCTGAGAATGAGTGGTGAAGTGTTATTGGATTTGCTAAATATACCCATATGCTGATATCTGCAGTGGAGTTAAAACACATTCATGTACTTTATTGCTGTTGACAGAGAATAATATATAATTAAAAGAGAAAGAAAGAAAAAGAAGCAAGAGGAATGAAGCCCCATCTTAAAGACTTTTTTAAATGAACAATTTAGGTTTTTGTAGATGTGTTTAACAGGAGCTATTTATTTGTTCTTATAATAAAATTCAAATCTACAAAACAATTTCCTTGGGTGAGTTTTCAGTATTTTCTTAATACAATAATAAATGACTTTTATTGAATTGCACTAGCACTGAAAAGCATGAGTAGAGAAAAGCTTTTTGCACATTATGAATGGACATTAAGAAACAATTCTTCCACTATGGAGTAAATTGACAAGACAGAGAGACTGCCTGTGCCGCAGACTGAATATATTTGTATATTGCATTTTGTGAAAAACATTCTGATAGAAGTGCTTAAAACACTGATAAATCAGTTTCAATCCAACAGTTTACTGGACTGACATTCATTGACAGTACACGTGGTCAGTATAATCCTTAACAGTACATATACGAACAGTTAAGCCTTAACACCTTTATATTAAATCAGATGGAAGTGAACAACCCTACACACCTCCAGTTAAGTCAAATTAGGGATGATGACCAAGGTACTCAGTCACCAAGATGGAGGTGGCCAGGATTCAGAGCATGTTGGTGGAGGAAACTGTAGCCCAAGCATGGATGTTTTTATTTCTGCCTTTTTCTTACTCATGTTTTGTTCTGTTCAATGCTTTCTACAAAACAAAGGGGGTGATCTCACCTGCTTTTGACATAGTTTTTCTGCTTGGGGATGGACAGGACTTGTTCTGCTTTTGCTAAACATCTTCCCTGCTGGTTCTGCAGTTACTCTGTCAGACATCTCTCACTATACTTTCTTTGTTCTTACCTTGTAGATTTTGCTACTTGCACAAAATACCATGTTGGAGGAAATACACCGCAAATACCTATTTTCCTGTTTGCAGTTATATACCACTTCCACATTCAGCTGTGTTTGAAAATGTTTATTGCTACTTCTGGTATTTATAGTGTTACCATTTTTAAAAAGGTCTACACACTGTCATATATTTTAATGTCCTTAAATCTGCATTTAAGTCAAGCAAATGTTAGTCATATCCTTCTTAGCCAGCTAACAGACATTTCACCTATTCTTTTATTTGTACAGTTGACTGAACTCCCTTAAATAAACTGCATGCAGTCAATGACTTAAACAGAAGATACGTAGACAAAAATGTGACCAACAACACAGAGAAAATCACATTTTGTTTCCAGTGTTTCCTAGAATGAGCACAGTTCATATTCAGCAAAGCTTTTTCATCAACGTGATTTTGCTAAATGCCCGTGGCCAGAGGTACACACAGACAGGTACAGAAGGTAACATGTGAAGCAGTTTTTCCTTTGCAGAACTGGAACTTAATCTGCAGTTTCCTTCTGTGTTTTCTCTTACATGGGAGAACCAGGAGGTTTGAGATTGTAGCTTTGTCTGGTAGCTACTCACCAAATTTGTAAACACTCAGGGGAAGCTTCAATCAATTTAGAACATCTCCAACTAACAATTACTCCAACAGTTTTTCCCCTGCATCTTCTTTTCTGCTTCTATGATCAATACGGTAAAGGGAAATTACTGCCTATTTGCACTTTTTATTTATATTCCACTGTTTCTTTTGTCTAGTGAAGATGTATTTGTGCACCCGGAGTCTATGCAATTTTTCTGAAGTTGTGAGAAGTCTTGAAAAATTATGGAAGATACATTTTTCATTCTGCAATTTTGTAAGTTTTTATGAAGTTAAGAGATAGGATGCCTTTTTTTCCTAATATATAAAGCATTTTTTTGTTTTATCTGTGTAAACTCTTAAGAAGAGACACCATCATGTTTAGGAGACAGATAAGGGCCATGATCAGATTTAAATTGATCATGTATCTCATGATGCTCCAGGGATTCCTAGAGTAGAAGCTGATGGGGCTAGTCTTCACTCCCATCCTGATAAAATGAATACTCATGATCATGAAAAATTTTGTACTGACAACAGGGTTAAACTCTGTTAATATTCAGAACAGTTGGGCATGAGGTGCAGCTGTTTAAGATTTGCTCTTACATGCCCATGTCTTTTTAAGGCCATAACTAACTAATATGGAACAGGAATATTTGAAATAAACAAAAAGAGAAATCCTCAGTTGGTATAAGCTGGCATCGTTTTGTCACTTTCTTGGTATATAAGCCAGCTTTCATGCTTCTGGATCAATTACTAGCACCTAACTTAAACAAGAAAAGGAGAAGTTGGTAGAAAAGGTCACTAAGCAGCCTAACAACAGAGAGAAAATATAGGGTCCTGCAGGAACTTTTCAGTTTGCATATGTGACACTTTCTCTTTATACTATAATTCTTAGAAGCAAGCCTAAACTTAGTGAAGCACAGATGTAAAGACAGATTGGAAGTACAACCGAATTTAAGTCTTCTCAAGAGGAGCTGTTCCAATGACTCGTGATACATATATATATATATATACACATATATTTAAAGATATATGTATCTCAAATAAATAGTTAAAAGACTAGTTCAGCTCTCCTAAAAGTAACAGTAAATTATTTAACATTATTGGCAACTCTATTTGTTTGTTTCAGTCTTTAAAAAAACCAAAACATGTCGCTTGGGGTTTGGGATTGGAATTGGTTAGATGTGTATTCACCCTGCCTAGACACCACGTCTTGGAAACAGCATAATTGCTGCTGATTGAGTGCATCCTACTGAAAGAAAAAGCTTCAAAGATTTGTACTATAAACAAGACTGAAAAGGCTGAATGTATGTTCACTGGATGCAAGGGAATATCAAAGCTGTCCATGCAAGGGTTGTAAAGCTATAACAGACATTAAATCAAATCCAAGCCCAACCCTAAAATTTAAGGATGAATAAACAGACACTAAAGAGATTGTTCTCTGAAAAATTAAGGAATTAGAGAACAAAACAATTTTAGAAATGTCATTTCTCAAAAGCTAATAAACGTGCAATATTTAAAACAAGGAACTATCACAACTATGAGCTCTATCAATCAGAATATGGAAGCTGGAACAAAAGCTATTAGACAAGAAGAAGTAAAAAGGAAAAGCTAAGGATATGGTTTCAAGATGAAGGAAAATGACCACAAGAAGGGGCAGGAGGTAAAACATAAGACTAGATCTTATCAACATATATTTTTATCCAGGCTCCTAAATAAGATCACAGGCTTTTTTTGTATCTATCTGCTTTTTCAAATACTTGGGTTTGCTGATGTTTGTATTGTTGTGGTTATTACATTCAATTGACAGTTTACCCTTATCATGCCCCAGTAGAATCAGTAGAGGTGGCATCTATATTAAACCAGAGCAAAACAAAACAATTGTCAATTTCTCTCCTCTTCCCTCTCCTTTGTTTATTAATTCTAGCATCTTGACAATCAACACCACAATCTGCAAACAAGTTTTATTACAAACCAGCAAAGAGTTTAAAAGTGTGTTTCTCTCTAACCATACAAGCTCTTTTATGTCTTTGATGATTCTTTGTGGTTTGATTGTAGACTTAATTATTTACACTGTAAATACTTAATCATTGATCAGATTATTTAAATGAACTGTAGTGTTCCACATTTCAGAACAATCAGTTAGTTTGGAGTAATCCTTCATCATATTTAATCTTTTACTTAAGTCTTGCAGTATTGCTTTTGGAGCCCAATGGATATGTGATTCTTTTTAAACAGGCTTGTAACAAGTGACAGCTAGAGAAAGCCATAGGATATGTTACTGGTATGGGCTTTTGGAGAACAATACTGGTTTGCACTTGTGGGATTTGCACTCATTTTCTTGAACAAAGTGTCAGTTGTCAGAATACCATAAAATAATATACAATAAGATATACAGAGTAACAGCATAGCAACTGTATTTATTCATTAAAATATTCATAAGGGAATTTTTTGTTATCTGAAAAGCTCTGACAAGGAATGAAAATCAAGAATTAGGGTGAAAATCATAAGGGCAGCCAGTTAATGCACACCTTAAATAAGCATTAATATCTTTAAAAATTACTTTACCATGCTTATTAGCTAGGACAAAATATAGTATTCACTGGTTTCATTGTAGCAATATATTTCCATTCTAAGTGTATTCCTGTTCTAAATTTATTTGCAGGACCTTTTTTCACAGCAAATTGCAAGTTTTGTATAAATATGGGAGAGGGCTTTAACTTATGTTTATGTGAATATTTATACTGAAATTCTGAAGCAATTTCTCCAGGTTTACTTGAATACAATATAGTACAGGAAAGTATATCTTCTTTTCTCTCACTACAGTGTGTTCTGCAATTCCTTTTATGTTTATATATCTGTAGCTATATGTGTGTGTATATATATATATATTCTTTTTTTCCAGCTCCAGTTTTAAAAGTGGTTAGGTTTTCCATCTCTTCTGATTATGAACTCCCATTTAGACAAAAGTCTTCACTTAGATCTTTAGTATTTCCCCAGTCTCTACTACTACACTCTAGAAAGTGTTTAGACAGTGTAAGTTTTTCTGATATAAAGGGATTAATCCTATTTAAATTATCTATAACACCACATCTATCCATGGCTACACTGGCTACAGAGGGTCCCATTAGAGTCAAGAAGATCCAGTTGATACAGTTGGAGGAGTTTAAGGAATTAATCCTTTGTCCAAAGCAGGCATATAGTGAAGGATGAATCATATTTAAAATGTGATTACTCAAATGTGCACGCCCTCATTTCAGCAGATAAACCCCACCATCTTTTTCTAACATGCTTCTAAGCAAAGAATCTTCTCAGCAGAATTGGTTCCCTTTGCAGACCCAAAGTAAGTTAAGATGAATTTTAAATACTTTAAATTGATCTCTCCCTACACTCTCTCACTCTCACAATTTTCTATTTTTATTCCTAGAAACCTGATCATTTAAAAATTGAACAACAGTGTACTAGGAAATATTTTTGCTGTACAGGCAGATAGCAGCAACACAAGGTTGGCAGCAAAAGCTTTTTTTCATTTTTCCAACATTATTTGGATATTCACAAATTCAAACTCTGTAGTATATTGAAATATTCAATTCGGCTGACACCTGCACAAGTGCTATTTTAAATTGCCGTTTCTTCTGGGGTAGGTACATCAAATATATTGTAGTGGAAATATTCCATCCACTCTTACTTAACAAGCCTGTAGGGATATTTTCAGAACAGAAAAAGGTAAAAATATCCATTTATAAGTATAACTGAGGCATGAAAGCAATAATACAGTAATTTAAGTATTCTAGAAATAGTAGGTTCCTACCCAGAATTTTCCGCTCAACATCAAGGAGCAAGATCTGATGACTGGTAAGTATACATATTGAGATTCTGGTATGGCAACATAGAAGTCTGTGAGAGTTTTCTTGAGAATCAGCAACAGCTCTGTATTTTCCACAATATTCTGATATTAACCTGAAGCTCATTGTGGAATTTTGACTCACAAGAGACTTGCTTGTGAAAGAACCAAAAAAAATTTTGTGGCAATTTGTGGTTACCTCCATTCCTCAAGGCCCAGAAACCCTTATGTTTCTCCAAGGCTTCTGCAGCATAAAGGTTTTAGAATTTCTTTGAATTCCATCAGTCTTTTAAAACCTCCATATTCATTTTTACAAATATCAAGTTTACATCCAAACTGATCTAAATAAAACTAGCTTGTCTTTAATACTTATTTTAATATTTATTGTATTTGTATTTTTGCCTGTAGTGCCAATTGCCAAGAGACGCTTTACTTTTCAGTAAGCTTATAAAAATATTTATTCTTGTTTCCTTGTATATAATATCCTAACCAGCATAGGTTACTCCAAAGCCTAAAGCAAATATTGCTGGCTAATGGGAGCACTGTTCTTGAAAGTTGTCCTTTAAATTCATCAAGCTAGATACTGTATTACTTATTTAAGAGACATTTTGAAAACACTGACAGGCACTGAAAAGTATTATATTAAGTGAAGCATGCATTCAAATTTTAGTAAATAATGATAGTTTGTTTAATGTATGTTTTCAACATTTTACCATCAGTTGGAAATACTCATTCACTAGCAAATTAATAGTGGGGTGCATTTAATATTTAAGACTTCCCCCATATGATTGGAGGCTAAGAACACAGAGACTTGCTTTAGGCTAGTTTGTTTAACCAGTGACAAATCTGCTATAATAAAATATGGATGTCCTCTGGAATTTTTAGAAAGAAGAGATGGTTTTTCCTAGATGTACACCAGGTAATTACCAGGGAAGATGAAATGTCAAGTGGTTTCCTCAGAGATGCACCTTTGACTTCATATATTTTAAACTCTCATTTCCATGTTCCCTGACTTATGCCATCACGAGGAAGTCAATATTATCTGGATTTCTGTTTGTCACTGATGAATCAGCTTCTTTTTTTTGCCAAGCTTTGATTTATGTCTGCCCAATAACAAAAGTTGAAGTCTTATCTAACATTGGTATGTCTGTATTTGTAACGGTTTGTAATGGTCCAACATTAGTGCAAATGAGCTGACATTTCTAGATGCAATTGTCACCTTAGAAAACTTCAATATAGAAAAATGCATAAGGGTATAAGTCACTGAAAGGTTTGATCTTTTCTGTCTTCCCTTTAAAGGCTTGCTTTAAATTAAATATACCATGGTTTAAAAAAACCCCCAAACCAACACTATCAAATCCTTCAGGGATGCAGGCCTGAAGGGATGCAGGATGACTAACAAAATAATACTTTTTTAAGAGTAACTAACTGAAGATAACTCTTTTTTCATCTGTGAGGTTTCAAATTACAACATCAGAGATGAATAATATTTTTATCTAATCACAATCCATGTTTTGTCACATATGAAATTCAAATTCTTCCTGGGTTTCAATAATACAGTCTGAAAATACTCCATTTTATTGATATTAAAAATTCTTTCCTTTTGATGAGAATGGATTAATTTTACAACATATTTATCAATAACAAATTTAAAAGATCTAAAAGTACCACTAGACTCAGAAATAATCACT
Organism: Picathartes gymnocephalus; assembly: GCA_013390045.1. Lineage (NCBI taxonomy): Eukaryota > Metazoa > Chordata > Aves > Passeriformes > Picathartidae > Picathartes > Picathartes gymnocephalus. The sequence continues at coordinate 16,976 of WEKY01027042.1, read as the reverse complement.
TTTTTCTGCTACTGAAATATGAAGGTTTGGGGTTGGGTTGGGTTCAGACCAAATTTTTTGTAAATGATAGAATTTCCTGAGAGATAGGAATTGTATTTCTCAGTGACCTCAAGCAAAGATATAAAACTTTCTCTCCAGTTTTCTAGTGGTTTGGCTTGCAAGTCAGCACTAATATATTATGTAGCCAAGCTAAAATTCACAGCATCCACTATTTTCATTCTTTGTAACTACAGATGGGTAATGGCATTGTAGATAAGTCTGGTTTACATCGCATATCTAGAGCTGCCATTATTAATTGTCTGGTGTATTAAGACCCATTCTGTAAACAATGTAAATTGAAAATCAATATTTTATTTAAATGCTGTCCTTACTGAAACAGATAGAGAGGTGCATCAAAGGTAGGAATGGCACTGAGGTACCTAACTAAAGTATATTTTGGTGGGAATTAGTCAGAATTTGTCACTTGAGTATCTTTGATGATCTGGTTATAAATTCATACACATGTGCTGGTTTTGAAGAACTTCTCACTCCCTAGCGATGTGGCTACATGAAGGAACATGCTGGAACATATAGAACAACAACTTTGTTGCAGATGGCCACACAGCACTCTGGAACAAGACCAGAACCCCTTCCATGTATACATACAGGACTTAATATCATCTTTTTGGACTGAAATCAAACTTTTTGCACCATTCTCTCCCCATGTAATTTCTTAGATCACTAGAAAGTTGTTGTGTGATCTTGTATCTTGGTAGATAGCCCAGCTGTCAAGTCTGAGGTAAGTTTAGCATCAGAGAGGGCAAGGCACGTCGCCTGGAAGTCAGGATCCCGTTCCCCGCGCAAGCCTGGCCGCCCCGCTGTGCCCTGGCAGCCGCGCAGAGGCCGCGCTGGGGCAGCTCGGCGGGGCACCGCCACCGCACCGGCCCCCCACACGCTGCACATCCGCTGCGCAGATGGACCGCAACAAACGGCCTTTGCACTCAGAGGTGAACGACAGCTAAGGTCTCCGGCTGATTGTGAAGGAACTGAAAACCAAGCCACACATCTAGATTTACTCCACTAACCTGATTGCCGTTTAATGATCTTCTGAATGCAAAGGAAGCATCCTTCTCTTCAGTTTACTTTTCATTTTGTCTGCATTACAGTGATGTAGTAAAGTTCTCTGAGATCAGATGAAGGAACTTACTGCATAAATGTATTTTAAATTGTATAAATTTCCAGACGGCATCCAACTTTGTGTTGGCAACCCACACCAGACAAGAGTTACTGCAAGACACCATTCTCAGTAGTTTCCATTCATTCAAAGTCGTTGTACTATGGTAACTGCTCTTCTACTTCTCTTTTACCATGTTCTCTGACAGCATCTCTAGCTTGCAACAGTATTCCCTTATGTTGGAAAAAAGAAGGAAAAAAGAAAGAAAAAAAACCCCAAACACTATGCTGACTCTAGTTTTGCTAATGCACATAAAATAAAATAACTTTCTGTCAAAGCATGATAAGTCGCTTTTTCTTCCTCTTTTCTATTCTACAAGTAGCTCATCCAAAAAATATTATTTTTAGACAGATTTTTAGATGAGTGCACTTTGCATTCATTTAACACAAAAAATAATGGAGGGATTTGCTACAAGCTGAGAGAATATTAAAAGCTTTTAGCATATCCTTGTAAGAAGCAGCAAACCCATTGGGTATACTACGATGATCACTGTTCACTCAGCAGTCACTGTCTTTAGCTCATGAATAAAGTAATGCCCTGAAGTATTCTCAAGAGCCTCATTGCATTTCTGGCCATGATGTCTATAGTACTTATCCCGATGCCTCCCATCTCTCATCTTTTAAGGATCTTAATAAATGTCTTAGCACCACTTTCCAAAGAAAGAAACAGAAAAAGGAAAGGGACAAAATATAATAGTGTAAAGAGATAATCATGCATTTCTTGCTATGTTAAATGTGTTTGCATTAAGAGAGCCAGATGTTGGAGACATGAGGTATGAAAGTCAAGTGTGCTTGGCTTGAGGTATCAGAGACTAGGAAAGAAACAGAGCAGACGTTGAATTGACTGTCACAGTGAAATATTTGGCTCAGACTCTATCATAGATGTTTACTAAAAAAACAAACTAACCCAGTTTTCCAAAGTACCTTAGAAGTAATTTTCATATAGCTGACCTGAGACCAAATCCAATACCATTTTTAAGTGCTTAAAAGTTAACTTGCATTAGAAGTAAATTTCGTCAATCCTGTGATGACATCCACAGCCTCAAGTTAGTTTATAAAAAACAAGGTTACTTTGCTGTAAAACACATAATGTATAAATTCAGAACTCACTTGCCCTCACTTTTATCTTTACTACTGAAATCAGACAGGTACCTACAAAGTGCAATTTAGTCCACCTAGGATCTGAGTCACATTGCAGAAACAAATATTCCTCTTTACTCCCTACAAACAATACCTTGGGATTGGTATAAGGAACGTCATGTACGTTATATATAAAGCAGGTGGAAAGATACACATATGCCTAAAGGATTTCATGTCTACTGGCTGGTATTCTGAGTTGGGACTTATTTATAAACCCCAAAACAAAGCAGAAGACACCACAGTAGAAATGAAATGAAATTAAATTAAATTAAATTAAGTCATGCCATCCTTAAGGATAAAAGAATAACTGTGTACATGAGGAAAAACATTATATGACAGTGCTTATCAGCAGCTGATAGAAGTAGTGTTAAGTTTTTGTGGATGACACAAGAAGATACTTAGATATTGTCCTGTGGAAATGGATGGATTAACAGAAGAATGGTGACATTTAATGATGAATATTATTTTTAAACTAGTTTTTGTCTTTCTCTCTAGAGAAATTGTAAAACCATATTAGTTTTTAGAAATAAAACTATGAAGAAAATCAGCCTGCATGTCAATGTTTTAATGAAAACCTAAGTTTTTCCTCAAAAGGTAAAAAAGGAAAATCAAATTCTAGTAGCTTCACCCACCCGTCTTTCATTTGTAAGCAGACTTGGCATAGTCATTAATCCATCATTAATGTTATGTTCAGAGGTCACATTATTATAGAGAGCACCAAGGAAATAGAATGAGAATAGTAAATGCCTAGTTTTACTGTGCCAAAATTTGAAGTCTCACAGCATTCTACTGGGAAAATGTTGGTCTCAGACGTTCACTAGTCTTTAATGCTTTAATATTCTTTAATGAAGTAAGGATCATTTCAAACTGTATTTAAGGTGACAATGCTTTAAAATATTCTGGAAAATACTACAGCATTTAACAAAGCAAATGTAAATTATTCATGCAATCCAAGATTGTTTTCAGGACAAGCTGAACTTTTATCATTACTAGCTGGAGGGTGATTGATTTCCTTCAATGAAAATGTTCCATGTGTGTAAACATTTTATTAATATATACACTCTTACACCACTACAGTATTTAATTTTTTAAAATATCGTCTTCTGTTTTTGTATGTTTCCCCAGTCTGGTTAAGAATGGCACATAAACTAAAATATATTTAATAGCCCACAGCTTTTTTTTTCTTATTTTATTGAGCATCGTCAGAATATTAGGAGATCCTACACATTTACACTGAATAAGAAGGACCAATGTGGTTGTTCCATGCAGTGACAAAAACCTTCCATCAAAATGATGAATTCAAACAAATACTTCACTCTGAGATCAAGTTATATTAATAAGGGACTTTTAGATTAAATTCTCTGCCCCAGTTATCTTAATAGCCAGTCCATATTTATAGTCATTGCAGCAAAAATTGTTCAATTTATACTTATGCAAATTCATGAACATTTACGCTTCAGGAAGTTTTTAGAAAATCAGATCACACTAATAAGTAAGGCACAGTTCCTTGGTTTAGCGAGTTATGGCCTAGTTTCTCCATAAAATGATCATAATGACCCAATTCTCTTTAAAAGAAAAAATCAAAATCAATTCTTCCTTCATGTAGATTTTTCTCTAAGGACTACTGTATTTGTCTTTTATATAAAACACATGTTTCTTGTAATGAAATAATACAATGACAATTACTAAAAATATATCTCCTGTTTATAATTTAATATAAAAATAGCATATCAGACTGTATGCTGTAAAGATTATAAAGCATTCCTATAACCATCATTATGTATAAATATCTTCAGCTTGCTGATGAGTATTTTATAATTAAAAGCCCCTGTAATATATTTTGTCATTATTTTGACACATTAAGAATAGCCCTACAATCACCATAATATTATAAATTCTAGTGGGAAGTTTACTTTCAAAGCTCATTATAAGTTTTGGTTTAAAAACATATGCTAGTTACTATATTTCAGTTTCACTTTAAAGGCACTATTTGCTTGAAAACATAAATCAGACTTTTATCTATATTTGTCTAGAACTTAGTAATGTTATAAACACCTCTGAAGAGAACTGTGATTGAATGAGTTTGGAGGAGGACCAGTTCACTTCAGCTAGCATAAATCTGTGAAATATCATCAGTTGGCTCATTTTGTCATGTTGAGTGCATTTACCCTACAGACTTAATAGCACTTTATGCTATTGTTTACAGCCTGATGTTACTTTGCTTTTAGGCCATATGACACCATTTTCAGACATTTCTATTCATCAAGCCTACAAGAGGATATATGTCAAAACCAGCAGCAGCAAAGATGCCAATAGTAAGACACCGGGTAAATGTTTTACCATATAGAGAAACAGCAGAATAAAGAACAGGCATACTTATCTTTACTCAGTTCATATTTCAGGAATATTTTCAGTGAGAAAGAAAATAACCAAAGAATCTTTAGGTATGAGGCATACACAGCTCCAATGGATACTGTGAAAATGGGCACTTTGTTTCTTTTTGACACAAAGTCATACACCTTTCCTTGGCCATTACTACTGAAATCACTGCAGTTGAAAATGCTTTGGCTCTATTTACATATTATTTGTGTAGCTGAGCACACCTAAGTAACCTCTCAGCAGGCCATCTGAGCCTTTGCAGGTGGAAGCACTGTGAGGAAATGGCCAGTGGGAGGGAGGTACAGCTTGTTACATGTGTGACTACTCCAGAAATCACACCTTCACAGATGGCATGCAAAGGCAGCAATTTTGTACGACCTCTGAGACAGAGAAAACAATTTCAGTCCTGTTAATTAACAAAATATTAATTTAAAAAAAAATGTTCAAAGGCTTGTTTTAGCTATTTAACTGACAGAGAAACTAATCCAAATGTTTTGGTTCCCAGGACACCGAAGAGGTACACCCACATATGAGAAAGGCATAAGGATACAGTGCTAAGATAATAAAAACTGTTTCTGATCACTTCTGGCATATCTTTTCCTTGAATAGTATTTGCTTGTGCCTTTACTTCACTATTGCATCAATTCATAGTACTTTGAATACTTGTTACTACTCTCCATCTCATAAAGAAAAGAATAGAACTGAAGGAAGTTTAAGCAGAACAGTAGTGATAGTCAAAAAAAAAAAAAAGTTCTTTATAAAAAAGTAAGGATTCCGTTTCTAAAATTAAATAACCAAAAGGGAAATTGTATACGTCTTCAAAATCATGAATGACACAATAGATGGTGATCAACTGTTTGTACTCTCTTGCAAATTTGGAGAAATGGAGCATTGGATGAAGCACATGGAAGGCAATTTCCAATAGAAGTGATTCTTCATATAGGAGGTCAAAAAAATGTGTTGGGAGCTAAAGGTCTATTTTGGTTACCCATGGCAAGCATATCTCCTTCATTAAAGGGTTTTGAGCACAATCGTCATGCTCAGAGAGCCCTAGAACTGAAAATAGCTCGAGTCTGGAAAATATTAAAATGGATGGATCTTCTCTAGCCATCTACTTTTGTCGATTATCAGAGTCAATGAACTGGATCATTTTTTGTGGTGGTTTTGGGTTAGTTTGTCTGTTTGTTTTGTCTGATACAGGGTATGTGGACTATTCTTACAGTTTTCATGTTTTCATTTTGTTTTTTAATAAAAAGGAAAAGGGTGAAACCCATTATTGTTAGAGTCTTTCTATGTTCCTCTAACAGGTATCCAATTTAGAGCTAGTCCAATTCACAGTTACCTATGACTCATTCTAGAGAGCTCTCAAAAAGGTTTTCAAAGGAAAAATAAAATACTGCATCTTCAAACAAGTCTCTGAAAAAACCATTCTGGTCATTTTACAGGAGCTGGACTTTCTCAGCCTTTATTAAAGAGGAATATATTTGGCTTAAGCAACATTCTGGATTTTGGTTTCAGGGTATAATTCACAGTTTAGAGTATCAATGAGGTAAAGGATTTCTGTCCACTGCTTTAAAATTAGTTTTCCAAAATAGATCACTCCAGGCATATCCAAGAATAGAAGTTTATTTTCCTAATGAAATAAAATTAAGGGGTATTATTTTACAAGACTGTGGCTCAGAACATAGAAAGATCAGGGTTCCTGTGTAATATAGATGGACTAGAAGCAGCTTTTTAGAGATAGAACAAACTAGAAAGCTAAGAAAGGTTTTATAAGGAGATCTATCAGGTGATAGAGAACAGTAGTTAGGTGATGGAGTTCAAATTCTAAGAGATGAAAATCCTATGTAGGGTATCTGTCTTTCGCAGTTATTCTGGCAATTATTACAGTCTTTGACATGATGAAATTAAGACAGAAGGGAAAAGCCATGGGCCTGTCTCTAATTCCAGTAGCCTCCATGTCTAATTTCAAATATGAAAATATCTAAAGCATTTCAAGAATTGTTTAACTTAAGATTCTAATGACAACTGGAATAAATGCTCAGTAAGATTTCATTTTCTATCAAATAATTATGGCTGATTCAAAATGTATTGCAAGTCTCATTCTATGAATTGCTTATCTAGAGGATTTTTTACTTTAACATGCTTTCTAAAAATTCAGAAAATCTTTCTAGCATGCAAACTATCAAAGCTAATGAATTTTAATAGGGACCATTTAACACCAACAAACATGATTTAATAAATAAATCAAGATTTCCTTGTTAGGTGAAATCTAGGTGGAATCTTACAAAAGAGGTTTAGATTTCATAAAGGTTTCAGAAATATTTCTGATTTTAAAAGGCCTCGTGGATTATAAGAGCTACATTTCTTTGCTATTATCAGCCTAATCCTAAAGGTCTGAGGGAAGGCTTAGCTGCACTATTGTCTCCAGGATTCTTCACCACTTCTTTATAGCCTGGACCCCAAAATTCTGCATTGCTTATGGAATTCTGTGCATGTTACAGAAGCACAGAGTTGGCCGTAGGACAGGCCTTGCTAATCAGAGTGTTGCTTTTCTCACTTTTATGCTCTTTGCATCAGAGTTATTGCAATTGCTGCGACATATGCTTTTTAAGAAAAGTGAGTATTTATGATTGCACAGTTCTCTGCCTTCACAATTTTTGTTTCATCAGTGTGCTGCAGCAGACAAAAAGACCACTCTGTTAAATTGTGGAGACAGATTCCAGCCAGTATTGTGACAGCTGGTGGGACAGCCTCACTAGACAAGAGAGGCTGTGATGGTTAGAGTGGGGTCTGAAAGCTCCGAATCCCCTATATAAGATGATCTGCATGATCTGCATATGAAATGTAGCTTTTCTGTTTCACAGGAATCTCTTTCCATCCTGTACTTGGAGAAAGAAGGAACTGATTATCTAGGTAACATTAAAAATTACAGTTTGATTTCATATATTTACCTTATTTCACCCTATTTTTTCCTGATGTTTCATATCCTTTACTCTTCACCCTGGTAACAGCACTCCAAAGCTTGTTTGAATATTTAAAGAAAGAAATACCTTTTGAATAATGAAATCAACTCTTCTAATTCTTCTTCTCCCAAGACTCCAGATTATCTTACTGTGGATCTTTTTCTCTCCCAAATGGCATGGAATTTGAAGCCTGACAGAAGAAATGGGGACTTAACCTTTCTTTTTAATCTCCCTGTAAGTACAAAAAATGTCCTCACCTCTGGCTCTGGAAATGCTTTCTTCTATTTTTCCTTGGAGATGAAGAGTTACCAAAAAGTAATCAACTTTACTCATGAAATATGAAAATATTACTAAAGGATTTTTATGAAAGCAAAAAGTATCAACAAAAACACTGTATCTTTTTTAAGATTTTGCCTTACATGTTACTAACTATTTTGAAGCAGCAAAATCAGCCATGCAAGAAACATGTCCTGTGGATTTCACACAGGGAGAGATGACTGAGGAACATTTTGTCATTTAATGTGCTAAAGAATTTCTGCCTGTAAAGTACTCTTCATTTTATTATTATGAAACTGATAAAATCCCTAAAAGAAATATGGTTTTTTATAATATGTGAATATCGCTAATTTAAAAAAATTATTTGCCAAAACACTGACCTGATAAAACTCCATCTACAAATAGTTACACTAGCACGCCTTGTCTTTCATTTTATCCGCTCTATTTGTATGTTAGGTTTTCTTCCCCCGCAGAGCAATTCTTTTCACCTCTTTCTTTTTAGACACCATCAGCTAGTTCTTGTACAAGAGTTTAGATCAATCAAATAGAACTGTAAGATTTTGCAAGGAGAAGCTGGTTACCTTGAGGATGGCAGGTGGTATTTTTCAGTCTAATTGGAGCACAGCAGTGCAAGAAACCTGAATCTGCCTATGAATCTGCTGAAGTCCTCTCTGTGTTAGGAGAGGAAGATTAAGGCTTAAACTAGACTTTCACCTAGTAAACAGCTGTACAACTTTATGACATTACATCCAGCCACTAGTTTGTTGTATTTCCTGTCTTCCGAAGGTTATCCCCCACAGAGTTCGTTGCAAGCAAATTTCCATGAGTGCCTTCAATTAAAATAAGCTGTGGTAGATTTGAATTGATGAACTTGCTGAGCTGACACCCAACTGGAAAGGAGCAAGGAAATTCTGGAGGAATTGTCAGCATTTCAACAGGGATACAGAAGAGGTCGTCTCTATCTGCTGGCTTTAAGTAGAAGTTTACTTCCAGCAGTGCCAGGGCTTTGTGCATGGCTTCTGCAGAAGACAACTGAAAACCTGGTATGGTAGTTAAAACACTCCTTTAGAAGTGACAGTAGTAAGTCAAAATTTTTCAGCCTGAGCAGAGAACTGAACTTGATTTTTCCCTCTCCAATAGTCTTCTGAGACTCTTAGACAGCAGGGAAGCTGGGTCTGAGCACTTTTATATAGTAAAGAAAACGGATACACTAGGCTCGTGATTCGACACAGCACCTTGGGCTCAACACACCTAAAGATGAGGTACCCCCGCAGCTAAATTCTAGGAGTTTAATATCTTTATTGTATCTGGTTTTTTAATCCCTAATTTTTTATTCCTCTGAAGTTTCTGGATATTCCCAAAGAGGAATGAAATGGAGAGAGAAATATATCAGAAGAGAAAGGGCACGTCTTGCAAGCATATGTTATGTCTGCAAGACATACGCTGTGTGGTAAACACATAAGTTCATCTAAAGAAGCTACATCCTACTGGCTACAGACAGCATTTCCCAGTGTTAATGATTATTCAGAACCCCCTCTAACCACTACAGGCATTTACGCCTATGCCATAAAGGTGCAGGTTTTCTAAATATTAAACTAAATATTAAACTACTAAAATTCCATTGCCGCCTCAACTACAAAGATTTATTCACTGGTTTTCTGCAGGGGCTTCAGCCACCGAACCAAGATACTTCTCAGGGTAAAGTAGAAGTTTTCAAGGGACTCATGCTCTCAGATAAAGCTTAATACATTTTTTCTTATATAACAGACATAAAATGAAATAAAGTGCATTACTCTAAGAAGTTTCATCTCTGCAGACCATGACATTTCTTAGATTTCTCAAAAGGAAAATTTCTTTTCAGTGGAGGATGTGAAAAGTGTATCTGTCCTATCACTGTAGTTTAAATTGGATGAATGTCATACCAAATCATGAAAAAAGTGGCATTGGAAGTAGATTACCCTTTTTTTTTTTTCCACAAGTTAAGAACCAGCACACAGAATGACACAAAAATACAGCAGAGGGTAAAAAGTTGAAACAGCAGAACATGAAGACTTGTGGATGTTGTTGGCTGATCTGACCTACCCTCTTTCGACCTTCAATTCTTTATGTTAACCTGTAAGTTACCTTACTTCTGCTCTGGTTATGATATTCAGGAGGAAAACCTGTTCAAAAAAGGAGCAAAAATACCTTTGTACTTTTACACACATACATTTAATGGCAGAGCCATAGCCTACAAAGTCTCCTGTTTCTATTTTTAAAGCACAATATATTTGATAGGGTATATAATATTTTATACCTGGTCCACATAAATGTCCAAACAAAAACTTTCAACCTGGTAAAAGTATTCTTTTCTTTGATCAAACAGAAGGACTCAATCCTAGCAGATCTAATGTCGGTTGTGTAACCTAGGATCACAAACACAAATTGGTTTAAGTACTAAATTGGAAATTTTGTTTATGACACCTAGAGTCCTGACCCTCAGCTGTCAACTTTTGGATGAGAACTTCAAGGCTCTCAGCACCTTCAGATTTCACTTCTGTGTGCCCATGAGGTGTCTCAGCTTTTAGAGAAGTGGTAATTCTCACATGCTCTAACCTTACTGTTCCCTGTCCCTGTAGCTCCCTGCTGGACAGGCCTGACCTGTTTGCACAAGCAGGATAACAGACAGCAAGAGCATCGACCCAACCCACCTGTGGGTCTGTTTGTATCAGCACACTGGGCTTCTCCATATGAACCATAAGAAAGCAAAAATGACCACTGTCAGGAAAAACGAGTACTAGGATGATTGAGATTTTGAATGGCAAGACTTACTTTGCCAGAGTAAAATGAGTGTAAACTATTTTGAAAATGCAAATTAGGCTGATTATGCCTCTGACCTTTCCCTTATGTGTGCACACGTGGCTAAAAAACCAAGGCTTTCCAATTCTTTGGTGTCAATTCACCGTCAATAAATCGCCTGAGAAATAAAAGGTGAATATTTTATTCTAATGCTGTTCCTGTCTTAGATAATTTTATAGTATATTGGTTATTTTCACCCTGCCAGACACCTAGTATAAGTTTTGACTGAATTGCAGGAAGCCTAAAAAATTCAAGGTGCACTTTTCTTCTTCCATATAGGTTTTTAAAAACAATGACAAATGCATGGCAAAACTCTTTGGCTCGTGTAAGTTCACTAATAAACGAGATGTGCTATGAATTAGTCCTTAGGGCCTAATATGCAAATATTGATGGTGCCAATAATCACTGGGCCCTACCTTTTATAATTGTTTTTACCTTCATTAGCTTCTATTATCTCCCATAAGAATTCCATTTTCCACTATGATGTCTGATGCATGCGACACAGCACCTATCAAGGGTTTAATGGTCTGCCTTTCGAACAATTGAATTTAATCTCCTTTATGATTCTTAGTAAGGACCAGAAGATAATAAGACCATGAGAATAGAAGAGTCACTGATCATTTTCAGCCACTGAAACCTAATAGAGACCAACTGGTCCCTTGAAGCATGTCCACCTATATGTGATAAACACACAAGATATTCCATCCTAAATATTCTCAGGTGGTTTGCTAGTTGTAGGATTAAGAAAAGCTTTGCCATAATTATGTTACAATGAAAAAACAATACAGATTATCAACAGCAGAACTCTGTTCAAACTCTGTTGAGTCCTGCTGCAAAGAGATGGTATTCAAGAATGTAGGTTAGTTCCCAAATGATAGCTTAGTACAAAGGAGACAGTAAATTATTATCATCTGCAAAGTAAACTTTATTATTGAATGAACATTCTCTCTTCTTTAAAATATTTTTCTATCTTATTCTTTTTCTGGGTTGGTTTTTTTGGGGTTTTTTTGGGTTTTTTGGGTTTGTTGGGGTTTTTTTGTTTGTTTGTTTGTTTGTTTGTTTGTTTGTTTGGTTTTTTTGGGGGGGGGTTGGTTATTTTTTTTTCTCAACTGCTAAAATTATGGCCTAATCCACCCATGTATTTGTCTCTGCAGGTCTTTTGTCCTGTACAGTCTTTAGAGAGATAAAGTGATTATGCACAAATAATTGACAGTAATTGACAGGTCTTGCTCTGGACTTAGAGTGTAAGTCTGCTGCCACCTATAGATAAATCACAATTTTTGCAAGCAGACGTGATGTATCATTTGAAAAAGATTGCCAGGGGAGCAGTACTGCTGCTATAGGGACCTTCTGTGGCAGGGCTGACTGCACTACTGGGAACACTGTACAAAGTGCTATCAGTTCTTGGGTTGATAAATGAATCTGCCTACCATGTCAAGGGTAGGTACCACCAGGGAATAGTAGTGATAATGTACAATAGGCAAAGTGTAAATAAAAACAGAGAAAAAAAGAGAGGAGGTCATGTTTTAGAGATGTGATTTTTGTTTTCTCTCTCAGAAACAGCAAGTTCACTTTAAAGGTTATCCAACATACATACATTATTAACTGGGGACAGCAAAAGAGGACAGGACAGAATAGGGAATGTGATAACAAAGGCTATGTGCCAAATTCTTCTTCATCTTCCTTTAGCCAGCACTTTTATTTATATCATCCCAAGACTTCAATTGCATCAGAAGTCTTGGGAAAATAAGGATTCTTAGGTTTTATTCATTATATATTGTAGTTATTTTCTGATTAGAAAGTTTCTGTCAGGGCAAGTTTGACAACATCTTCAAAATAATCACAATACTCAGGAGTTATCAATATTTATAAACATGAGATAATCAAGTCTCACTTTTAATCCACTAAAGAATTCCATTAGCAAGAATTAAAGCCAAAATAATGAAGCTCCTGACTAATTACTCCAAAATCCTCTATTTCAAGCAACCAGGAGATCATTTCATCTCAGCTTCTGGTAACCTAAATAAAAGCATTCTTTATGGTTATTTTGTGATTGGTAAAATATCAAATTAAAACTGGCAAGTAAAAGGCCTTTAGACTAGGGTTAGAGAAAAAACCTAACACAGACTTTTTGGGATTTTTCTTTCTTTTTATTTTTTTTTTTTTTTTTTCCTGTTAATTAAGAGTTCCTAAAGTTCCTTTTTATTATTTTTGCTATTTTGAAGAAAAAAATAAAGCAGCAGAGTAAGAGCCATAATCCTGGATTCAGTAAGGGAACCTGTAAAAGAATTGGTTACTGTAGATGTGGCATTTGGTATTAGAACATACTGGGTACTGGAAAACAGAAAAGTAAAGGAAGGCAAACACTTTCTAAAGAATAATTCATATAGTTCATTCCTGAGATAATACATGACAAATTTCAACAAATAATAGCTAGAATGATGTTTTTAAAATGCTTTTCAGTCCTGGATTTCTGATAATTTAAAAATAAAATGGCATATGTAGATTCCTTGCAAACAGATGTTATTGCATCAAGGAACTACCTTTGTGCAAATTCTTTTTAAATGTCCATTGAGCAATCCCCTTCAGCCTGTTCAGTCCAGTTAAGTGGAGTATGATCACAATTACAAACTTGAATAATAGTGGCTGTTAGAAAAAAAAAATCATCAGATTATTAATAATATGAGCTCTTCCTATGAATTTTACCACCGGATATGTACTAGAACAAGCTGTAATGGCAGGATAAAAGCCTTAAAGAGCATGATAAAGATCTAAGTCAGAACACAGTAGCTGTAGGGTACTGTATTTCATTCCAGATCTGCTGTTCCTAGTTCTTTTTGACATCCTATAATATTGAGAACAGAGAAAAATAGAGCAATAACCCAAATGCAAATCATTTTAGGGCTGAAGAAGATTCATCCTCTTTAATTCATTTTTATTGCATGCAAATGACTCAACTTCAGCACACTGGCTTCTCTTTTTTGTGACAACCAATCTTCCTTTTCCGAGTCAGTTATTTCCCTTGAACAATAAATATGAACTAGGGGTTAATAGATGTATTGGAACAGAGCATCTGAGACAATTGGTTCCCATGACAACCAAACTCATTTATTAATACTTTTTACTTATTTTCCCCTTCTATTCCAAATGAATGTATTAGACATTAGTGAACCTTCAAATTCTTGCAGCCACACTTTTCAGATAGGACATCATGGACTTTATACATAATCAATGATTTCTATCACCTCAAAATTTAATTTAAAAAATGGCCAAACATGTGCTACCTAGAGACTATTTGGGGACCTTACTTTGACACCATTCATATTTTGAATTCAGAAGTCGTTGATAAGGTAGTTAGGCCTTATAAGTCTTCATATATTTTGGAAAACTTCTTTATTTGTAAGTTAGATGATAATGTCTTGGCTACTTTTGTTGCAGAGATACACTGAGTAAAGAAACAGAAAGTACATCTGAGGAAAAGTAGCATCTCATACCTGGACCAAAATCCTGGGAGGCACAATACTTGGCTGCTGTTTGAACTTGGGACTGTTCGTGACTGGCACTGATTTCCTACAGTCTTTGAAATTGATTTAATGTCTGTTCTGTGAAAATAATTATACGTTGTCATCCCACTAGTAATAGTCATCTTGAAATTTTACTTCATTGAGTTAGAGAACCTGTTCCAGAACATGATTCCAGTGAAGTGATTAGTGTTTCTAGAAAAAGTACTAGACAATGTCTTATGTGAAACCATTCTTTTTACCATGGTTTTCTGCTTGTGCATTTTTTTCTTCTCTTTCCTTTAAAATAAATAAGCCTAGTATCCTGGGAGTTTCAGCAAATATCAACAACTTCCAGCTGTACGCCCTCTAATGACAAATGTTACCCCTGTCCTGATGCTGGTACACTGTACAAACTAATCACATAAATGGAATTGTCTTGAGTTAAAATAAAGGGATTTCTGTGTAAATAAAGTCATCAGAAAGGCCTGAACGGCATTTTCTATTGCCTTGTCTTCTCTTGCAAGGAATTCTTGTGAAAATGTAAGACTCTGCATCTTATTTTATTTTAAAATTATAATTATTCTTTTGTAGAGATATTTTCCTGTATCCTGTAATAAAAAGGAAACAGCGTCGATCAGGATACCTTGTACTCTACCTGCCTGTTGTTCTTTCTTGTCCTCCACTGGAAAGCAAAAAAGCTGAAAATCTGTATCCCACTGCTATTCTCCTCATTCATCTGTCTCACATACACACATAGCAGTGTTCATGTCAGAAAACAAAGTGGTTACTGATCTGCTTCAATTCCCTGGCAGAGCATCGTGTTCCATGCTGAAAGCAGCTTGCCTGTATCCATCTGTCTCTGGCCCTTTCATCTACTGCTAGGAGAAGAGGGAATGAGAGAGAGCCCAAAAATTTCTTCCATGCTTTTCCTCCTCTTCCTCCTATTTCCCTGCAGCCAGAACTGGAAATTCACTGCTCAGAGAGCTGAAGTGCACTGGAGAAGGAGCGTTCGAACCAGACCCTACTGCCATGTAGTCAGTATATGCAAACATTGCCAAAGCACCTCAAAGGAGACAGTGCCTCAGACATTTCTCAGAGGTGCATCAAATCCTCTCAGTATCATATTAGAGTCTGTTTGAGTTTGGTCTCTGCCTCCTCTGGCCCTGCTCTCTCAGCAGCAGGCAAGGCAGGCTGTAACTCCTGCCTTCAATGTTTGTCTCATTCCCCTGCCATGGGGACTTGAGCTTAAGATGGTCTTTCTAAATGCAGAAAAAATACTAATGTGAGAAGAAATGTGTCACTTCTAGAGAAGGGTGTGAAGGTGTCAGTGTGGCAATAGTTCAGCAGGGTTCCCATTTGATTGGACTGCATTGTTGCCTGTAAGCAGAAGAGGAGTAGCATTGGAAAAGCAGAAATGTACCTCTTTTGGAAACTATATCTGACAGTGGTCACCTTGCTACCTAAAATATAGCCTATGTCACAGGAGGGATGTAAATTCAATACTATAGAGCCATGACTGTAGTGGTTTTTTCTGCTTGAAGAAAAGCAGAAGCAACGCTTGTCCTCAGTTTTGGATAAATGAGTAGCACACAGTATAGTCATCCTGCACTGAGGAGTGCTGTGGGCTTGCCAAAGCCACAGCTTTCTACTGTGACAAAAACCAGACAGCAATAACACAGAAGATTCCCAACTGCAGTTCTTGCAATGTGCTGTGCATTTGGCAGAATTTAGTAATAAAAGATTTAAAAATCCAGTCTGCATACATCTAGCCTCAAGAGCATCCTTCCCTGCAGCACATAATATTCTTACCCACTTCCACACCTGACTCATGCTCACAAATTCTCCAATGCTGTCACTGGTCATAACTCAAAGACTTTTTTCTTCTATTTAAGTAACAAGTCTGAATGAAACTGCAAAGATGCTGCTGCTGATAGGGATAATATTAATTGCAGTCAAAAGATTTGCCAGTTCTTTCTGTATGATAAATTAGCATAATTGATTCTCCTATTTTCCATATTCCACATCCTTGTTTTTATAACACCTGTTCTTACCAGCAGCTCATTCTGGCCCTGATCCTGA
>WEKY01027041.1:49511-77758 GCA_013390045.1 Picathartes gymnocephalus | reverse complement strand
TTTTTTTAATTAAAAGGAATACCAAACAACATGCTTCTGTCAGTTTCTGCAGTCTTTAGGATGGAACTGGTACAGCCCACATGATTCCTTTTGGCACTGTGATATTACAGGGAACCGTTTTCTTTCTCACAACCACCAGCTGCTGTATGAGAGCTGAAGGGTTTCTCAGAATCCCTTAGCCTTATGTTTCCTTATCTGCAGTTCATTTTCATGCCTGATTTCCCAGAATTTACTTAACATTTTCAGAAGGACGTCATTCACCCACTAGTTGTAGCTTGATTTGGATTCATAACTCTTTGAAAAGAGTGATGTGATTCTCCATACCACCAACACATGATATTGTCAGATGATAAATATTCTTCTCATCAAAATACGATAGAAGAACTGACTTGTCCCATCCACCAGAAAACTGAACCAAATTAAAGCTGAAAATACTGGATGCTCTTTTACAAAGATAATTTGTAATAATCAGGAAAAGGGACTAGCCATCTGGCACCTCTTGAGGCTCTTTAAACACAGAGAATTTTTGCTAGAGAAAGCATCACTGTCTTCTGAATTCTTCTAAGGGGTTTTGCTGTTGGAGGAGGGGGAGGGGGGACTGGGGATGCATGTTTTAGTTTGGGGAATTTTTTACTGGATTTATACCATATCTCTGTACTTTAGATGAGCATCCTTATTCTGACTCAATGCCAGCAGAAACTTGCTGGAGTTTTCTGCCATAGTAGATCCTTGATAACTTGTTAAGGAACCTGCTGCATATTGCAGAGAGGCATTCAGCAAGGTCTGGGTTGCACTCATTATAGCCTCCCTAACTGTAGCTGTACAGAGTGGGAGCGTGCTGGATCGGCCCTGTTCTGGAAATGATTGTTTTCTCTTTATTTGAGGTGCCAGCTTTTACCTCTTGTATCTGGCAGGGAATAATTAGTGGTAATCTCTGGGTTCGTGTCCTGTTGTTAGCTAAGGATTCAGCAGGATCCAGTGCTTCGTTCAGGGAAATGTCTTAAGAAGCTGACATCCTCTGATGTCTTCAGGGTTTGAAACCATGCCCCCATCCCTTTTGGTACATTGTTGCAGAGATAACAGTCATAACTGCAAAATAAGCTGAGGTATCACAGTTTGTTTTTTTTTTTAGTCACACTGTAGCTGAAGAATGGGCCCTTTTTTATTTCATGTTTCCTTGCAAATAAAAGACATTGTTAACTTTTCTTAGACTGGTCCTATAGTGGTTGGACCATACTGTAGTTATGCACAATACTAAGTAGAACAAACTACTCAGTAATAAATGTAAGCCTATGACTAAGTATATTCTGTATAAATACAAAAATTAAACTAGCCATAGCAGGTGGCTCATGCTAATCAGGAGCTGCTGGAGGTCATATTTGAGATATTATGCAAATTCAAACCGCAAAAATACAGACTATGAAATAATAATTAATTACATTTGCACTTTGATTAAAGATTAAATCTCAGTGTAATAAAAAAAAAAAAAAAGTCTCTTTGTATTGCTTGATATAATTAGGCACTCTCCTAAATGACCGAACTTGGAACTGCCTATTATGTCCTAGCAAACCTGTGGGAGAGCCTGACATGTGCTTAGCAATCATGGGGTTTTTTGTGTTCATCAGAAAAAATCATTTTAAAACAATGTGGGAGGGGCAGTCCTTATCTTTAAGGCAACTGTTGGATAATTGACCTCCTTTAGCATTTAATTTCTCAAGCCTCTAGGAAGCTTAATTTTGAACATCAAAGGGGTACCTGTGGAAGAAACTGTTCCAGACTGGTGAGTAAACAAATTAGAGTTAATAGGGTCATTAGCTTCTGTGGTAAAATTTCAAACTGGGTATTCCTCACTAAGGAATGTAAATGTCAATGTTTTTAAGTCTTCTAAAATATAATTAGACATGGAACTTGAGTACAAATGCTATATGTATTCAAGTATTTTGCTACATATCCTATTAACAAACAATGTTTTCCATACTCTGGGCATTATTTTATTGAACATTAGGGAATCTATTGTTCTGCTCTTATGCATTGCTTGCCTGAAAATTAGAATAGAAAGAAAAAAGGTACAAAGCTGCTTAGTCAAAAGTATATCAAGGATGTTTTGTGTTCTGTTTGATATAAAGCATGCTAGACAGTTACCTTTAGAGTAACAACTGTAGATCTATTTAACCCTTAGATCTCTATGTAGCAGTATAAGAACTTAAAAAAAAAAAAAAATACACAAGAAAGCACACAACCCAGAACCACAAAAAACAACTTCAAATTCCTCATTTGGATGATGGATAATCTTCTCATCTGTACTTTCTCTTGGTTCTATGGCTACATGAAGGGGTAATTGCTGATTGAATTTGAAAGAGAGAATGCAGCAAATTCAATTCCTACATCCTCTCATTTCACTTGTTGCACAATAATAAAGTCTCTTTTTTTCAATTATCCTTACATATGGTAATAGAAATAATGCTCCCTTTCTTCCACCAAACTGACAGGTTTCTAGTCCAACCACATTTCCACACCTTTTCCCACATACCTACATGCAGGCTACGGACCCTGGCATATCCATTTCCCTGAAATTCTTGCTACTAAGTGTTCCCAGCAGCAGCAAGCTCCTGGAAGTAAGAGTTGTCGGAATAAGTTCCCTTTTTCACTTTGCAACCCTAGGAAATTTAAAACTGTGGGATTTATTCTAAATCTCTAGGAGGTCAGTACTCAACAATGACTTCTTTTTAATCCAGAAAATCACCTGCTGCTAGAAGTGTCATAATTTAAACAAGTAGAGAGGAAAATTTCCTCATAAGGAACAATAACATCAGGTCAATCTAAGAGTTTGTGGAATAAGGACTAACTGTCAACACCACAAATGTGTTTAGCGTAGAAGGAAATAAAATATTTGCTAGAAGTGCCAAAGGAGAATTGCAGAAAATATTTAGACTGGAAAACTGCAGATGACCAAGCACATCCAGTGGTAAATCACTTTCTCTCTGTGAAAACTGATTTGTACCAGCAGGGTCTGAGTGAGTGCTACAGTGAATTCTACCAAAAAAACAGGAGGTGTGAGAGAAGAGAAGGGCATTTTAAATAATTGATCATAGCTATATCTGTGGTTACAAGCATAGCATTCTTAAGTCATTAGCCTGAAGGAGCAAAGAGGTTAAAAAATACTAACTCTCTTCACTAAATATAAAAATGAAGTTTAAGGAAAAAAAAAAGGAGGGGGTGGTGTCCTATTTGTCTATCATAAAATATTTTGTTGTGATAATTTTGTGGTTTGGGCTGATTTAATCTTTTAATATTCTGTTCTCCCTTAGTGGCAACAATTTCTTTTTGTGTAACACAAATAAAAGTAAAAACCCCCTTAAATGCTTTTTTTGTAATGCGAGTCATGTTTAAGTGATGTTTTGAAAAAATCCTTGTCCATTAGAAGCAAGCTTTTTGCACAAGGTCCGATGTTATAACAGGTTTTTTGCAAAGTGGTTCTAGTTACTGTTTATTATCACTCTCTAACACTGTGCTTCAAATAGGAATCTTTAGTTTACCTCCATAAGTGCTTCTCATAGCATTCATTTTTAAATAACCATTAGTTTTATTTCAACCTCCTACAGTGTTTTTGATAGAATATTACTATTTTCACACAATAATAATTTATTCCCACTGTAAGCCAGACTTTTAGACAAATATGACTCTGTTTCTCCAACTTACTGATTTTACTCGTGGAGACAAAACAATATCAAAGCAAGATCACATAACATCTATTGCAAATTTGGGATCACATGGAGGTCTCCTGATGTTGCATTCTATATGTATTCAAGGCTAAGGCTCATTTAACCTAACTTAAGGCAGACTAAAGTGAGGCATGTGGTTTTCCTTCTGTAGTCAAGGCCAAGACGTGTCCCTCCCAAGGATAAGTCAGCTGATCACAAAATATTGACAGGCTTGGCAAGAGAAATCACGGTAAAAGTTTATTTGCCCTTCCACAAGAGTGGAAGATAAATGCATCTGCACTGTTCCATTAAAATGTTTCATGGTCCAGTATGTCTCACCCATGAATGTAGTAAGGGAGTGCTTCTAGTATGATTTTTCATTTTTTGATTGAAATCTTGACTATGAAGTATTCTGAAAAAAAATACCTTTCCACCCTTATTTTAGAATTGTTGACACTAAATCACTCATCTGGACATAGTGGCAATGCTACTTTGAGAGCTTAAAGTAAAAGCAAATAAGAAACAGAATAAACATGTCGGAATAAGACATTTGTTTGTACACATTTGGCACTCTTTTAATTATTTATAATTATAAATATATTTGTAAAGAGTTAAATAATAGTCACAAGCAAGTATTAATTTCTTCAAAATAAAGCACAAACCAGCAAACTCAGGACATAGTTCTAAAAAAATACTGGTCTATTCAATAGAAATTAAAAGCAGATGGAATTTATTCTAATGGCTATAAAATGTAACACACAAAAGGATGCCCTTGATTTAACTTGTTACAAACTGTAGACTTCCATAGTTCGGAATGCCTTAACCATACATAAATGGGTCAAACAAAGTTATGAAGAATGTAACGTTCTATTGCAATTTTTAACCTATTCCCAAACATGTTTCATTGCTTTTTCTTTCCCATAACTGTTCTTGATCCCTATCTAAGTGGTTATGTCAGACCACACTAGAAAGGTCTGACACCAGAGGGTGCACAGTTGCTATTCCATGACTTCAGCACATCATCTGTAGGATAGCCTGACACATATAATCAGGAGAGGTGGTCTTGCATTAACCTTTTCCACTCCCAGAGGATGAAATGATAATGAAACAACAAAAACAGATTATGAGGCAAGGAGAGCACAATTCTTGTGTTTATGACTGAAAATGGGGGGGAGGGGGACAATTGAACAACTTTGTGCAGACTTTTGATGAAGCATTACCAATTCAAACAATAAATGGAGTAGATATATATATGTAAATGTAAACCCAGACATGGCCTGAGTATAACACCTAGAACAGGAGTCTGTTAAAGGAAGGAGCTGGTTAAGTTTGTTCTTATGACTGGCTACCACTTGGCAGACAAACTTCCCAACAAGAATAATAAAATAAATCATTACTTTGTGACTTGATTCAGTTGACATCTTTAGGGAGAATGATTCAATGAAGCACCTGAAAACCCAAAATCTAACAACTAGAACATTTGGTTTGTTCAGCATGGAGGAGACTGAGAGGAGACCTCATTGCAGTTTTCAGCATCCTCATAAGGGGAAGAGGAGGGACAGGTACCAATCACTTCACTCTCATGACCAGTGACAGAACCCAAGGGAACAGCATGAAGCTGAGTCAAGGGAGGTTTAGGCTGGATATCAGGAAAAAGGTTTTTCACTCAGAGGGTGTTTGGGCACTGGAACAGGCTCCCCAGGGAAATGGTCGCAGCACCAAACCTGACACGGCTCAAGAAGGGTTTGGACAATGAACTCAGGCACACGGTGTGACTCTTGGGGGGTCCTGTGCAGGGCAAGGACTTAGATTTTAATGGTTCTGGTTGGGTCCCCTCCAGCTCAGCATATTCTGTAATTCCATGATTCTATGATTTGCTTAATGATGTTTTGCTGAGATAAGATATGAGTAACCACAGTCTACAATTGTAGACTGATATTATGTGGTGGTAGCAAAATGGGGGAAATGCTTGTTCATGCCCATCTGTGACTTTATGATCTAGATTTTTTGGCATGTTTCTGCCAGTAAGAAACTACTTTTCCACAACAGTTCCTGGAAGAAGGTCAGATATTCAATGGAATGACAGAGCAAGATAACTAAAGAGGTACAGATTAAAAAGCGACCACAACTAAATTTCTACATACTGAGTTAAAAGCAATTGAGAATCTGGCAACAGTGGAATTCACCCCTGGAAAGAAGTGATGGTATCAGTTCAAGAAAGCAAAGATAAGAGTAAAACAAAATTGCATAGGCTAAAGCTTATTTGTCAATTGCTGGGTATTGCAGAAATGATGTAATGGTAATACGTTTCCTTTGTTTTGTCACACTGACAATTTGCACACATCTAAGACCCCATTTATACTGAACTTACATCACTTGCATTTTGCACGTGAAAGCCCTGGGCATCTCAGGAAGTTTTAAGGCTTTCTTCTTAAAACATGAATTAAACTCACACTTTAAATTGTGCTGCATGTGTTACCATGTTTACTCATGTCTCTCTGGAGTTTTTAACAGCTCAAAAAATAGGTTTCTTCAATGGGAAGCATATGCCACTAGGGCCTTTTATCTGAGTGCTTCAGAATCAATCAAAAGGCACAATTTTAGCAGCCATGGGCCAAGGCAGGATTCATCTGTTTGAGTCTCTGACCCTGTAATATACTGCTTGAGTGACTCCACACCACTCAAGCCATGTCCTGTAGGACTTACCATGAATTACATTTGTGTGTGTCTCTTGTAACTCACCAGCTTTTCTTATGCCAAGTGGGGTTTGTTTTGGTTTTTTCTTACTCTTTTATATGACAATCATATCACGTACTACTTCAACAACAGTATCTCCTATAGAGATCATAGATTTAGTATTTACTTGTGACCCATTACACAAACCACATATGTATTTCTTGATTGTACACAAAAATAGTTTGACATTTTTTTCTTATAAAAGTAGTTTGAAATTGTTTTTGTATAATACTTTGAAATACTGATTCAAAAGGAAAGAAACCTAACACATAATGAAAGAAAATAGAGACTGCATAGAGTGGTTTTTTTCTTCACGAAAAAAAAAGCATATTAACAATGGATACAATTTTTTTTATATTCATAAACTGTACTGTGCTTTAAATGCAAATGGTGAAAACTGAAGTAGGCACACTACTCTGCTCAACTGTAATTATATTTCTTCTTGTGGATAACATATGGAAAGATCTGTTAATATGCCCATTCAGAATTTCACACAGGCTGAATAGTCAATATAAAAGGGTAATGTGGTCGACATTCACACAAATGCATTTTTCACATTTCATCACATTTCACATGTCAGACCTGTGTGTTCTAAGGTACACTGGAACTGTGCAAACTCTTGTCACCATTTCTGTTTCTGCTTCTCTGGTCCTCTGGCTGGCATATATGTATTCTGTCTGCTGAGATACTAGATCCTGCAAAACTGGGTTTGTTCCTGACACCTGGGTGAAATCCATCTTTCTCCAGCACTTTCCATGTAAATAGAGATAACTTAATAGAAACTTTCCAGAGCTAGCAAGCTTTGTGACCGCTCTGGTTTTATATCTCACTTCTTCAGAGATAGTTGTGGAAAGAGGGAGAGATTTGAGCTTTGGATAAGTTCCAGAAAACTTACCAAAATATGTTTCACTTTAGTTCCTATAACCAAGATATATTACAAAAATAATAAACACCTAATACTAAGCATACTCCATCTTGAGAATTTTGCGTTTCAAGTCATATTCATTTAAGAAATTCCTTATGTTTCCTTTCTTCCACTTGGCTTCTCCAAGCACAAGCTCTACCCTGGCTTCTAATTTCCAATTTCTTTTGTCTAGTAATTCCCTTATCAGATGAATTAGATAATCAATTATTTTTCTTATCCCGCTCACATTGAAAATTCACTGATACGTCAGCTGAGCAGAAGAAGTTTTATTGCTTTGCCCACGATCTGCATGGTATCTATTTTATCATTGGTACAAAACCATCTAAACATTATATTACCAGAGATGCTAATTTCCATTTTTAAAAAGTCTGGAAAAAACCCTAATGCCATAGATGACAATTTTACTACTTTAAACAGGAAAAATCAGTCACAAATGTTACTTGATAAAAATAAATATGAAGTGAGCTCACATTCTCTGTGCAGCATAGTTCTATGCCAGTTCTCTCCCCAACAGGATGCTTTTCACTCCCTAATTTATCAAAGAAGTGCAGGGGAGGTGGCGTGATTGCTTTTTAACTTAATCATTGATTGTGATTTTATATCAGTGTGTGTCCTGTAAAATCTGCAGTAATAAATATGAGCACATTGCTAGCCTGAAAACACAAGTTTGCTGTGATACCATATGCATTCAGCCTCTTAGATTCAGGAATCACTGGGTGGTCACAGGACCACAAACATCTGGGGTGCTGTGTGCGACAGAGGTAATTTGTTGCAGTAGCTGGGAGGGAGCAAGGTTGGGAGCGGGATGGTAGCTAGCACAGACATCATTCCCAGGGCAGGGGCAAAGCCACTTTCTTCCCAGGAGAGGGGGGGGTCGTTCTAGTGGAGCAAGTGTGGCTGACAGAGCAGAGGGGGAACTCCGGTCCCCAGCCATAGGGAACAGTTTGGGTGCTATGGCTGTGGCCAGGCGAAGCTCTGCGCCCTCTGTTCTGTACACTTGTTATTAATATTTTTGTCATTACTGTCCATTTTCTTATCTCATTGCTACTGCTGTAAATTGTTCTTATTGCAACCTGTGATCTTTGCCTTTTGTGCCTCCAGTCCTCCGAAATCCCATGCAGCAGGGAGGGGAAGGGGGAAAAGGTAGCGGGGAGGGCAGAGTGAGCAGCATCTGGTTTTGGAGTCATGGTTGGGGCACTAAACTGAGGAGTACCATTTCTAAACCATGAAAGGTACCCCTCTTAAAAAATAGATAAGAGCTGTGGGATGGTTCTGTTAATCACAAATTATTTCAAAGTCTATGGGTATTAATTCCCTAACATACCTTGACAGATTTAGGCTCTTAGGTACCTTTGGCTTCAAAAACCAGCAAGTTTGACAAGTAACACTGCCCCAAAATTCCATCTGTTTATGAGGTTTCAAAAGGTTGTATTCAAGTCCTGTACTTAGAACCTTTTATATACACTTTAATTTAGGTGCAAAAAGAAAAAAAAAAAAAAAGGCATTGGTCTGCTTCCCCAAAATATTTTGTGTCGTTATCATAATTATCAATCCATGACTTTTATTGAAATTGCAAGTTTTACTGACACATCTGTTAATAGTTGGAGAAAAACTAAAACCAAGTGAAACTTTGAAGAAGTTCATCTCAATTAATATACCACTTTGATTTTGAATTGTGAATAGCTGCAGCTGTGGCTGTTCAGCCCTAAGTCTTCCTGACAAGATGAAGAACAAAATACCATTAAAGGGGTGGAGTGGAGAAAAGAAAGAATATTTCAAAATACAGTTTAGGCATTGATAACTAGAAATATTCAGGAGTATACTTATTAAATGAAACTCAGTAAATTGTCTTAGTGGCAATAGTAATGACTAAATTACTCTAGTATGAAGCATCACTGTAAATTTCTTTTGATGTTTATTTTTATTCTTACACTTAAATTGTTATAAGGATGAATCATCCTTATGATTCATACTAGATTTCATCCAATAAGCCTAAAAGGTATGCATTTTCACAGCCTGGTATCAGTTTTGGGAGTAGTGATACAAATTCTTCATGTAAATAAATTGTAACTCAAAGCTAAATTGGACCAAATTGCAAATATATTTATTGCCATATGTGATCGTATTTTAGTGGTAAAAGTATTTTCAACTCTTGAGGACAGTAGGTCACAAGTTTTGATCTCACCATGTTCAAGGTGTCAAAATCTGCCTGATTTACAGTAGATGAAATGTATTGGTGAAGTCTGTATTCCCAGAACACCCAGTTTGCTAATGCCAGTACCACAAAACCACTACCACGGGTGTTCCCATGCCAGTAATCAAGAAATGTATCAGGACTTTGCCTAACTGGACTATGGAGACAGTCATCTCCAGCTTATAAAACTGATCCCTTCAGGGGCAGAACACATTGGTTTAATACTGTATAATTTGCACCATTCCTATTCATCTTTTGAAAGATTATTTCAATCCCAAAGCTGTCAATTTTGCATTTTTATAAGAACTAAATCAGTTTTTTAAAAGTCAGAAAGTTGCTTTCTCTGTTTCTGTCCTTTTGATTGATTATCTATGGTTCCACAGCATATTACGTGATCACAGCAATGTTCTTTGGAGATATAATCATCAAAGAGCATTACTCAGCTGGGAAAGTACATGTGAAGGGTGTAAATAATGAAACTGAACAGGGGGCCATTAAATACATTTTTTTGTTTTCTGTGCTTAGAGGCCTGTTTACAGGGTAGGGGGCATACTGTTAAAAGGAACGTTTGAAAAAAAAAAAGAGGCAGAACTCCTAAATTGTACCAACCAATACATCTGTTCAGATAGGGAGACCTGCAGACCTGGCAAACCTTGAAGGTTTATCAGCGTTCATTTTGGCTTTGAAAGGTGTGTTTAGTCCCTGTGTCTCAGAAAGCTCTAGTTTATGTGTTAGGAAGTATAATCCCAAAGCAGATGTTTAATTTTTAAATTTATATGGTCCTTGTAATCCTAGTCATATAGTGTAGGGTATTTTATAAAGCCTATTTCTGTGTAACACATCAAATAAAAATGATTGGAACCATTAATTAAAAATTGGTTTGGAGGAGAAAACAGAGCAGGAAGCAAAGTGTTGAAACATGCAGCCCGTTGACTTGTAGCAGAGTTGAAAAGTAACTGATTGTGTGTGGATAATTGCCATGACTTAGTTTGGCAGACCCCTATTTTTATCAGAGCTGCAAGGCTGCCTCTTAAACTGTTCAACCACAGATCTCCGACATTCATGTCCAGAAAAGCCAGCTGCTCTGTTAAAATTCATTGCTTGTTTGTTAAAAAAAGTGTATCTTCTTTCTGTGTCATTCATCCTGTGGGTTTTGGTTTGTTGGGGTTTTTTTAAGAAAATGGTTCTATAATTCTCTTTCTGCTGCAAACTTCTCTAACTGATGCAAAGTATCTGGTACTGAGTCACCTAATACTGGCCTGATACTACTTTTATATCTCTAATAGGCATCATTAGGAGTAATCCATTCAGAAGTCTATGATTCTTATTTGCACTGTAATGCTCCCTTTCTTTTTTTATAAAGTAACCTCGTGTACTACTTGTGTACAAACAATCTTAACTTGTCCTAAGTAAAAGAAGAAGATTTTAAAAGTGAAAATTAGACCCATTAGAGTTAAACCTGAAAAATATTGCGAGATCAGAATAAACATTACTGCACAGATTGCTGCTGTTTATTGAAACCATTTAAAAAATCAGAAAGGTATGAAGCCTTTGACAAGACCTGATAGCAAAATACATGGAATCCAATGCTTTGTTATCATTAATAAAAAATACTAAGGGACTGGAGAAGTAGGATGTGTTTGTTTGAAACTAGCTATGTGGAAGTTTGAGCACATTACTGTTACTTTCATACTCAGTATATTCACCAGCTTTTGCTGGGTGAGGTTAAATCATCTAAAATATTTATCTAAAGGATTTTTTTATTAGGGACCTACAATCTCAACTTTTGACCTTTTTTTTTTTTTTTTTTTGGTCAGCCAAACACTATCACTTGTTTTAGGATTTTGTCTGATGTTAGAATTGTAGGTGTGTTAAAAAGGCTTCAAATTCTCCAGTTGAATTTAAAGAAATTTCACATCATTTTTTATGCTTTCTAATTGAAACACTAATGGCTGAATGCTAGATATCAGGAATTCTGACCTTAATATAGATGATGTAGTAGTTGTTTTGACGCATTGAAAACTGGTACCTTGAACAGAATAAGTTTAGTTGACCTTTTCAGATGAACATGGCCACAGAACTTTTACACATGTAACATTTTTCTCACTAAAATGGCATTAAATTGAATTTTTATTTTTGAAAACGGTAGATTTCACATACAGTAGAGAGATGATTCTAAGTAATAAATCAAAATACACATCCTACCGATCAAGATGCAAGAATACAAGGCATGAGAAACATTCTAATTTAGCATAGAGCAGTCTCTTGTGCATAACTGCTGTCCTCTGATCAAATCATGCTTTTTAACCTCAAACAAGGAGGGAAAAAAGAGTCTTGGTAAAAAGGACAGCTAGAACATCATTTAAAAGAGATGGAAATGACTTGATATAGAACTGGGGTTTAAAAAAAACCAAAAAAACAAAAAAAACAAAACCAAAACCAAACAAACAAAAAAAACAGTAGGCATTTTTGGAGGGGTGGAGCGATGACCAGAAATGTCCTTGACTCTGTGTAAGCTCTGCTCAGCAGTAACTAATACATCCCTGTATTTCCAACACAAATCCAAAACACAGGCCATACCAGCTATTGTGAAGCAACTGTCTATCCCAGACAAAACCAGCACACACATTTATAGTGCTTGTTAAAGAGAAACATCTTCTGAAGTGCATGCTTTTTCCGTTAATCTTAGCAGATGTGGATGTGAAATTTATCCATACTGATATACTGAAAAAATTTCCAGCTTTCTTTTTGGGTCAAATCTAAATTATAATTCACACTGCTGATGGTATCAAATTGTATAGTGATTTAAGACCAACAGATATACCAACAGTATGGGACTTTTTACTCAAGGTTTTTAATCTTATTGTAGACTGGTAGGAAAAATATTGTGTCTATATCATTCTTGCTGCAGCTTCAAATCTTAAGAGTCCAATCTAATATTTGACTGCTTAGAGGCCCTTTTAACAAGGTTAGAGGTGCAGGCTAATAACCTGTAGTACTAGACATGGTAGTCACAGTGAAATTTCCTTAAAAATGGTATTTTGCTACTATTTCTTTTTAATCTAATACTAGTTTAGTATGACAAGAATAAGGATGAGAAAAGTGGGTTTGTACAACATTAATTTTCACCCTGGGGAGAAGATTTTGCCAGGGGCAAAATGACATTACTCTTATCTTGAAGTTAAAGCAACAAAGTTAGTAAATTTTGTCCTGCAATACTTTGTATGTACCTTGACATTCCTAATTTCCTGATGGCAAGCTAATCCAGTGGGACAACCAAAAGATATAAAAATTTGGCAAGTAGCATACAGGTTCTAAATGCAAACGTTTAAGAATTTAAAGTACTGAAACTGAAAGAACTGCATTCATCTAGTCTTCCTAGGACAAGAATCATTGTTCTCTTTAATAGTCCACAACCCTCAGCAAGTTATATAAAACATTATACACAGACGTTTCCCTAATTTTTCCAGTGGATAGGAAATAAATGATTAGAGTTTTTTAATGCTTCATCCTAAATATGAAGGTAAAGTGTGTTAAAATACTGTTTCTTCTTTAAGGAAGGACAGCAAGAAGACTAAATGACATGTTAGGTAATAAATAAGATGGTTGAATAATTGAAGTCTCTTACTATGCGGGCATCAACAGATTAATTTTTACTAGTGAACTTATTTCCAGTAATGATCTTTGGAAGTAATCTCTCATCAGTAAGCTGTCACAGTGAAGGAGAAGATTTTAGACTGTTGCTTAAATTTGTACTAACTGTGCTGTGCTCATATGTGTTCTATATAATTCTCTTCTTCAGTTGCATAGAAAGCCAAACAAGCAATACTTATGAGCTCCTAAAAGCCCCTTTGAAACACTGGCAGCTTGATAATTCGAAAA
This sequence comes from Picathartes gymnocephalus, assembly GCA_013390045.1. NCBI lineage: Eukaryota > Metazoa > Chordata > Aves > Passeriformes > Picathartidae > Picathartes > Picathartes gymnocephalus. Next base: position 64,320 of record WEKY01027041.1, on the reverse strand, counting down.
CTAACCAATGCATTTTGAGATGGCAGCAAAGCTTTTAAGTTCTTTTTATGCTTTTTTAAAAGCATTTCAGCGTAAGCATAGCTTTTCATAGCATAAAAGGGAAATTGAACTTTGGTGTCTATTAACACAAACAGGAGAAGTTTATATTGAAATGCAATATTCTTTGTACAAATTCAGTTATAAAGCCTTCCTGGGGAACTTGAACTCTAAGTGAAAAAGCCAATAAATCAGTGGAAAACATTTTACTCTTAAGCATGGATATAATTCATCACCTGTTTGGGCCATGGTTCTTTAATCTGGACCTAGTATTCGGATTGTTCCTACATCAGCATTTCTGTGGATGTTTTTGCCTATCAAAAACCTGTGGTTTGAAAGCCATAATCTCTTCCTGATGTATAGATATGTCTAAGGATAAGATTTAGCCTACTGAGGTCTGGATTAGCACCGTCCTATCAAGATTTGTAAATTTATTTTTTTTTCTTTTTTGTATGAAGCCAGAAATTAAAAAGCATACATTAAATAGCATAAAACCCTAAAAGTACAATTGGAGTATTTGATGCTTTGCATAATATAGCTCAGAGCATAAAGACTGTGATTGCAAATACTAATTGTTAGGTTTAAAAAGCCCTAGAGAAATAATTGCTGCTAGTCTGCATGTCAGAAATTTCAAGGTAAAGGACATAACATGTTTAACTAAAACACAGTTAATTAGAGCAGAAGTAGATCCCTTTCAAAGTTGGAAATTATGATATACGCAATAGAGCTGTTAACTTCAGAAAACTGAGTGCTGATGTAATCAAATAAGGAAGCTGATTTCTTTTTTGTGCCTGTATTTCAAGAGAGATTCAGATCAATATGTTGTTTTATTTGATTCTCACATTTTTAGGGTACCAATCTCTACAAGAATAATCTGCCCTCACTCTAAATCTAAAAGTTCAACCTTGTTCAATCTTTTCTGGGTCTTAATTTTTAAAATTAGTCTTTTCATTTTCATTCACAAAATTTTCTATTTTTGAGCAAATTGTTCTGAATTCCCAGTTCTACCACTTTACATCAAGCATTAAAAAGTCATGTATTTCCTCTCTTGAGCTGTATTTGCAAATGATCTTAATATTTCTGGTTTAGAGTCACATAAATCCTTTTAAGAGAGCCATAAGGATCCTGTAATGCAAGCATGTTCACTACTGACTACTGAAACCAGTCACAAGCAAGATCGCTAGGGAGGAGCAACCATTCCATTAGGACAGGAAAAGTTGGTGCTAAGGGAAAGCAGTGTTGGAACTACGCTAGAGAAACAAATAGTCAATAGCTTCAGTATCCCCTCAGTCTCAACCATGGTCCCTCTCTCATATAAGAAATGAGCCAGTTTATTGCAAGAGTATGTGACAAACTCAACCTCTCTTGTACCTGTTCATTAGCAGTTTGATAATTTCATTCTCCGTTTTGGACTAAGAAGACACATTATGTCCTGTTCTGTGAAACTTGTTGAAGCTATATTTAACTTACTGGTCTAGTAATTTCCAAAGACATCTTTCTTTATAGCTTTTTTCCTTTGACAGTTTGTTGCAAGTTAAGACTTTACCAGGAGGGCTGAAATTTCCCCTTAATTTTTCCTCACAACTAAAGCTTTTGACTGCAGTCTCACGTTAGCTTTTGTTAGCAAAATTCTGAGACCATTATCATTAGGTTCTTCCTGGTAATTGCTGACTTCCCCCAGCCTAGGATGGTAAAGGAGAAGGCTTTTTGTATACTGCGGATTGTTTTGAGAATCTTAAGCATGTATGCGTCCAGGAAAGAGTGCACTGAGTAGTATCCACAGATTAATTGGTACTTTTTCCTGTCCAGATCTCTGCATTTGTTGTCTTCTATTTACGTTGTAAGCTGCACATCTATGTCCTCACCTGCAAGAATTGAATTTCTATCCTATTTGCACTATAAATTAACTTAGGGGTTTTTTTCTGTAATAAGACTTGAGAAAGAATAAAAAGTTGGTAGAAGAGTAGTGGCAAAGGATAAACAACTAAGGAAAAGGGAGTTCTCTGTACTGGAGCTGTTAAGTGATTCTATAAGAACAATAATTTTCTGAAAAGGAAATCTGAATCTGTTTATGTGAAGCAAAAGATATGCTAAATCAGCAGAATCTGTGGATTCCCAACCACAGAAATACTGACTATGCCATCTTCACTATTGTATCAGAACATTTATGCTTAAAATATGCTTGGAGTACAAAAGGTTAATGTTAAAAGTCGCTTTAAAAGAAGGAGAAAATAAATATCATTAGTCCTTGGATTTATTCAGAAGCTGTAATGAATAGACTATTCTCTATTGCAGAAGAGAAATTAAAATAACTTATGGAAATCTCTACAATAATAAATGTCCATATTCCAATTTACTGTTCTTAACTGTACTTAATTATTTTTGTATAGTTATCATCAATACGCATAGCATAACATTAATAGAAATTATCAAAAAAGTGACAGATAAGGGCTAAATAGCTCTTAGCTGTTTCAGATTTGATTTGAAATAGATTTTGAAAGAAAAGATCTGAAATTATCAACAGCTACTAACAGAAACAAAAAAGGCAAGCCACTATGTGTGGGTCCTTTTTTCAACCACCCAAGCTCACTTTAAATTATTCTTCCATTAACTCACTGTGCTGCCTACTTCTAGCCCTTGCTGAGCAAACATCAAGAGCTGCACCCAGCATGTGTCCTGTAGCTCAGAACAGGAAGCACTTTGGTACTCTGTATTCATGGGGAGAAATGGGAGGAGGGAAAAAGTCCATGGGGGTAAAAGAAAACAAAAAAAGAGAGAGAGAAAGAGAGAAAAAGAGAGAGAAAAAGAGAAAGAAAGAGAAAGAGAAAGAAGGAGAAAGAAAGAGAAAGAAAAAGAGAAAGGAAGATAGGAAGGAACGAAGGAAGATAAAGAAATAGAGAAAGAAAGAAAGAAAGAAGGAAGGAAATTTGATGCATACGTTACTGAGCACAGAAATTAAGCATTATACTTACTTACATTATTAACTGGGGGGGATCTATTTCCTGAAAATTAGTTACTTATTTTTGTACTCTTGGCACTGTTCTGGATGCATTAACTAGGTAATGGTAATACAGTGTCAAATTCCAAGTACAAATGAGCTTTTCCTTTGTATGTGGTTCATGAAACATGTACAATTTGTATAAAACAGTTGTTCACTGTAATACTACGGAACCCTTCCTTGGAGTGCCGGAGCAGCTTTTACTTGAGACATTCAACTTTATTTCCACTACCTGGCCAGTTGTATTTCTATGCTTTCATCACCAAACCCAAATTTCCAGTCTTCCTTGTACTCAGCTGTGCAATATCCTGAACAGATATTTGGACATTTTCTATTTCTTCATTGACTATATAAACAATGTAACTTTCTGTAAAGAGAGTAATGCTGCACAACTCATATAGTCACATGAAAATATAACATATTTTTCTCTGTACACATTTCATTAATTTACAAACAAGCATAAACTTTATTGGGGGAAAAAAAAGTCGCCAGGAGGGACTTTCAAATGTTTTTAGTCTTTTGCCTTCCTTAGTAAGAATGTGAGCATTTAAATGTATGCAGCAGAAGCAGAGGAAATTAGATCCTGTGACACTTGTTAAATCTGAAACAGATATGTGATTGATTGCAAGGTGGCGTAGCTGCTGGCATTTTTTGTCGGCACATTTTGATGATACAGTTACTTAAGGGAACTTCAAGTACATCAGTGACACGTACAATGTTTCAGACACTTTGAGTGATTTCAAAGCTAATAATTTATGAAAGCTTTTGGAGCCAGTTATTAGGTTTGTCTCAGAAGAGATTGATTTTTTGTTTTAATCCTCAGTTCCTCACTATATATCCTGTTTACCTCATCTTATTTAGTTAGAAAACAAATTCATAGAACTTTAATTTAGAAATGTCTGCTTTAACTGGGTGTCAACACCTTAACAAGGTGTCCTATATGAAATGTTTGGACTTGAAAATATCTATGCAGCAGATGAGTCTAGAAAAAGGTGAAGAATATATGGAATGAATTACCACAAAAAACTTAATTTTAAAATAGACTAAAACATAAGGGGAGGAAAAAGAACTTGTCTAACAAGAAATTTAATGCCTTCTTTGTGAGACAGTTAGGATGTTAATACTGTGGGACAGACCAAATCTCATATCCTCACCGATGTAAAGAGAAAAAAACCTGACACTGAAATTGATCCCATATATGTAGCATGTCCACATGTTGCTTCAGGACTTCAGAAGTCCAATTCAAGTCAAACACGGTGATTGGGATGCTCCAGAGAAGTATTAGCTAATAAAAAGATGGAGGTCTTTCTCTTCCAACATCCAGTGTATATACAATATTGGATCACTTAACTGGAGTATTCTGAAACATAACTGGAAGAATAGTAATGGAAAGAGGAAAATAAAATTAATTACCTGCTACTGTAAATTGTGGTTAGATTGCAATGTGATGTATTAATTTCAAATTATTTTATAAATATGGAAAAACATATTCAACAACTCTAGAATGAAAAAATGTACTTAATCAATGAATATACTGTTTTTAAGATTTTGCTCCTGAAATTATTGCAAAATAATTATATGTCATTATCATTCTAGACAATTCAATGGAAATTGAAGTTTTATTCAAAACAGTCAGTTGAATGATTTTCTATCATGTAGTAAAGTTTTAATTCTTCTTAAGCAGACATTCCTTTATAACAACACTAACATGTAGATCTACATGCAACACTAACATGTAGCTCTTGTATTCATTTCCTGTAAAGCTCAGGTGTACTCACTGTGGAGCAGAGTCTTTTTGATTAGTCAAGAAAAGTAACATTTCTTTATGAGACATGGACTTATTTCAGGTGTTTAAGGCAGGTCTAACAGTCACCCTTTGTGACTTCCAGTGAATGGAAATGACTTCAAAGATTTTACTACAAGCATAAAAGGCATAAATAAAGGATGATTAGCTGGTTATATTGCTATTTCAAAGAATAACTTGGGACTTGTAATAACTTGTAATAATTGCTTTTATTATTTCTAAAGTTAGAGAGTCAAATTAATTATTGGCCTAACAGCAGAGGTACTAGTAAAGCTGGTCAAGGGATGAATGTGGCCCACTTCATTTTGATTCCAGATATTCCAGAGAATTTCACACTTAATTGCTAGACCTAGAATTCAGTTCTCTAAACAATGTGTAGGAAAATTAATCCCACAAGAAATCAAGCTTGATAATGAGGAAAAATGGATTATCAGACTTTGTGTGACTGCTAGAAGAAGGATTACTCTGTGGCAATGAGCCTTACTGAAAAACTAGGTGACAGATGAATTGCCCAGGAGTTGCAATGAAATATGCCCATTTGTCATCTCCATAGTCCCAAAATACAAATCTCATGGCACTTTTTTTTTTTTTAATTAAAAAAAAAAAAAAGGAAAAAAGAGAGCTCTCTTCTCATTGTTTTGCGTATAAAACAATTAGAATGCTTTCAAAATATTGGTAGAATAATTTTCAAATATTGACTCAAATTGTTGGATTTTTTTTTAGGAAATTACACTTTTTTTCATTATCAAGAAATAATGCACAGTTATACTTCCATGAGATTTTAAATATTCCTTCGGAATGAGTTAAACTGAGCAGTCCTAGAAACCACAACAAAATCCTTTGCAGTTGACATACTGTTTGGGTTGCAGAAGATATCTTGCCTTTTTAACACAAAATCTGCAAATTCATGCATCTGATTCTGTTCCTGTGCAAATTTAATATGTGAGTCTTACATATTACACATTACTATTGAAAATGTGTAATTTTAAAAAAAATCAACAAGGTGAAAACAGCAAAAATACTGCGGACAGTGTTGTGAAAAAGAGACTCCACTTTGAAATTTCTGAATTTGTAAAATATAGATGAGGAGTATGCATGCAGTGCTTAACATTGCCTAGTGCTCAGCTTCTCCTCATAACATTCTTTTTGATCACACTAATAATACACTATGAAGCATCACTCTGTGGGATGCAGTTAAAGCCTGTTTAAGCCAAAGGAACTGCTCACACTCTCCCAGGGGAAAATATCAGAACGTTTTTATTTTTACCTCAGTCACTCCAGAAAACTTCATATGGGATAGTCTTAACCAGTGTTACAGGGAACTAAATACCACCAGTATGCCTGGAAAAAATGTGAGAGAATTGAAGAGTAAATGTGGTGCTGAAAAATACTGAATAAGATCATTCAGAATTAAATGCTTAAGGCTTACTTGAGCTTCAGTTGTGGAAGGTTTATGCAAATTAGGCAGTTAATAGATATTCTTGTCAGGGATCTTTGTAGAAAATGCAGATAAAAAAATCGCACACTACCTCCTCTCCCCATTTTCTTCCCCAGATCCCAAGAGCTAATTTTCTGCCATAGAGGCCACAAATTTAGGTCTCACTTTTTCAACATTTCTGTTCTCATAAAAAATTAATTTAATAGCATTTCATGCTTAAAGTGGCCTACTTTTCTTTTATCTTTTAAAGTTGTGACTTTTAACCGTCTGCTTTTTTTCTTTTTTTTTTTTTTTAATAGAACAATAAAATAGTTAGCTGGCATATTAAGGGATGGTAGATTTATTCCTAAGTAATGTGTGTGGAGTCCTTGGGATTTTCCCAAACTGGGTAAATAAATCAGGTTGAAAAATCTTCCCTTTTGCAATATCTTTACATCTAGAGGGACAAAATATGTGTAACTAATACTGTTAGTAAAACAGATTCTTGTTTAGGCACTGAGAGACATATCAAGAAAAGGACTAAAGCACTAATATAATGAGCCTTGCTATACTGAACTTTTAGTCCTGAGCAGAGCAATTAAATGAAACAGAAAAATAGGATAGAAAATACTTCTCTTTGTTCACTGGAGCCTGTTTCTGTTACTCAATATAATTGTATAACTTTCATAAACAGATCAGACTCCATCTTAATGGGAACTGGCTTCGAAGTACTTTATTTTTCGTCACCCTACTATTGCTATTGGGAGGCTGTTCCAGATCGTCACTGCTGTCTGATCATTAAGAATACTTTAGATCTCCAGCCTAATTTTATTCCTGGATAATTTATAACATTTTTCTTCTGCCAACAGTGGCCTTTAGTTTAAGTAGGCCTTCTCCTTTCATGGCATATAATTATTTTCCAAACAAAATTATTTATGTGGAGTGATGATATGTCTTCTTAACTACAATATGTCTTCTTAGCCATTATTTTGCTAACTTAAGGAGGATAAGCACTTTTTCTCATCCTTTGTATGATAGGCACTCTATTACTCTGATTCTCTTTTCAGCACCTGTTCAAGCTCGGTTCCCCTGTGTTGTGTTTGGCTTGATTGTATATTCCCCATGCAGATCCATGCACAGGCAAATATTCCCAAAGAGAATTCTGAATGGAGTGCCAACAGAAGTCATCATGCAAACATCCACCTTTGAAAAATTCTAATGTTTGTGGGTCTCATTTGAAAGCATATGTCATAATACTTATGCTAAATCTGACATTGAGCAGCACTCTAGCCATTGTATTTAGGAATAGGAGACTCTTCAGAAATTGCAGCTCTGAAGTTTCTCTTCACAGATTAGTGTCTGTGACCATTCTTTCCAAAAATAAACAACCCTAACTTATATTAAAAATTGATTAGGTAGGTGATAGTTTCAAATTAGTTAAGAGACTGAGAGTGTAATATATCTCATTAGATGTTGTATGAAGCTTAATCACCATGTTTAAAAGGCTGTAATAGGGGAAGCCAGCCTTAGGTAGGATAAATTAAACAGTTTGGTAGAAATGTTAATTAAGAAGCTTCAAGGAAGAGAAGAATATTGTCTTAATCTCTCACAGTAACGTGGTATTTCAGAGTTCTATTACAAGCAATGGAGATAGAAGCAGAGGAGGAAGTAAACAGATTCCATCGTCCTCTCTGGCTAGAAAAAGTGGAGGTGGCTCAGAGTGGCTGTGTTGGGGACTCTGGTTGCCATCTTTAACAGGAGGAGCACAAAAATATTACTTTAAGAACACTTCAAGGTTTATAGATTTGGAGGACTTTTCAGAGACTAATTATGTGTTCAAAAAATCTAGTATCCAGCTGAGATGTATGAGCAGCTAAGGTATATCCTTATTCCTGAGGTTACTGTTTATAATGCATGCTGTTATTTTAAGTCAATAGTTATTTTAAGTCAATAATTATTTGAAAGTAAGCATATTCTTATATTCTTAAATCTTTTATACCGGAGAAATTGAATCTGAGTAATTTGGTTCATGTCAAGCATTCTATTCCTTTGGGTCACTATTTAAAGGTTTCCAGTCTCCTCTGAAGTATGAGGGGCCTCATCATAGATAGATTTAGAACTGATCAAAATTTAGAATTAATTTTCTGAACTGTATCCTGAGCTTCCAGTAAGGAAGGGGAAGAGCTGTAATTGGAAATTACATTTCTGCTAAAGCCTCACATAAACCTTCTGTATGCAAATGCAATTATTAGAAAACTTCTGAGGAGATGATAGACAGAGGTGTGAGCCTTCCACTCTCTGAGCACTGGTCTAAGTACCAGCCTCTGAAATAACATAAGACAGAAATGCTCCCACTGTCTTGTTTCAGATAGTGTACTTTGCATGAAAAAATTGCATATTAATTAGCCAGACAGAATGCAGGTGTGTGAGGATAAAGATCCACCCTAATGGCTAAAGTTTCTGTACAAGGGGGGAAGTTGCCCGTTGCAATTTTTAGCACAAAATTTGTTTATGCATTTTACCAATAATTAATAAGTGCGAAATGGAACATTTTTAATGAGCCCCCATAAAGGAAAGGTTTCTAGGAGCTGAGCCATTAAGCTAGAAATGTATTCTCATCCTAACTTCTATCACCATGATTTTTGATTTATCCATATATAGTGGAATTGCTACAACAGGAAGGATTAAGAGTCCTTGTATAAAAAAAGCATAGAAGATTGATGGTGATAGCTTAGGAGATGTGGGTTTGATAGCTCCTTGGCAGAAGACAAAATAGAATCTTTGTCCTGTATCTTCTTGCAGTGTGAGCTGTTAAATAAAAAGCAATGTGAGGAGATCATCCATTTAGATTTAGAAGAAGTCTATAAACTCAATATATTCAGTGAAGTGCTTGATCCTTCAGGTATAGTCGGGATCTGTGCTTAGCACAATTTTTTATTTCCCTTTCGGATGCTGACTATTTAATCATGAAACTGATGACAGTTTGAGAATACAGGTTTTGAACATAAATAAAAATGTAAAGGGGGATGTCAAGGAAAACTTTTCATATCAAAAAATAAGATTCTGAGAGTATTTATTTTTCCTTTTAAAATTATTTTTTGAATTTTACAAATTGAAATTGCGATTACTTTATAAATTGTGATTTCTATTTTAAATAAATACAAATAACAATTTTGCAATTTTGAAAAATTTTTGGTATCACAAATATTTTCCTAAAACTTGTATTGAAATATTAGATCTCAATTTCTCATTTTGGTTAAGGATAAAGTTTGCTAAACCATGCAGAAATCTAAACTATTCTTATGGAAGAGGAAAGCAATTATAAAAACTATTATTTGGTTTTAATAAGTCCCATAGAGGTTAATATATAAATAAAATGGCACTTTCTTGACAAGTTTAAAAAAAAAAAAAGCACTTCAAACACTGCATTTTCTAATCATTTATACACTTTCATTTTTCATATCTTTATTGGGAAAAATGAGACCTCAACCCAGGATGAGCACAGTCCGGGACAATGTCTGTGCACAGCCCCACTGTAACCAGGGATCAGGGACTGCACCAGGTTCAGCTCCCACTGCTTTCAACAGCCCGGCAGCACCACCCCAGCGTGCCTGGCACCCTGAAACCCTGCTGTGTGCCAGCAGTGCCAGCCACAGGCTCCTGACAGCAGAGCAGCATTCCAAGGGGCAGCAGTACAGCCTTCACAGACCCTCTGTGCTGGAAAATGAAACACAATTATGTTAAAGGACCACAGGAACACAATGTGGGACTGCAAAGTGATTCAAAAGTACAGACTCTTTAGATGGAGGTCACCAATGTTAGTAAGCTCCAGAGCCTAAGACTTCTCACTGGCCCTGTTTAATTAAATGGTATAGGCAGTCTTTGATATTTCAAAGATTTGGTTCTGTACAGCCTTAGAACTTTTCCCAAAGTGGTAATGGCTTCTAACTATGTCCTGCTATTTGAAAAATCTAAGTCTTCAATGACTTTTCAAGTTAATTTGGATGTTCTGGACATATTTTGAAGGTTCAGCTTTTGAATTAACATCTGGGGAAAATATGTATGAAAGATGAGTTCCATGACTGCTTCTTCATAGGAGCAACAGACAAATATGGAAATCTTTCTCTTGACACTGAATATGACTGTAGAGCCAAAAATATGTCAAGATAGAATATCTTGAAAACAGAGCAGAAGTGGAACACAGATTTGAGCTTGCAAAGGATGAAACGAGCAGATGTTCTGTCAACAAACTGCTCACTGTACAACAAAATTTAAAACAAGTGGAACCAGGACATTTACCATATTTTTACACAAATTAGTTTTTTCTTCAAGCTGTAGATGAGACTGCTCTCATGAGCATCATTTTGTTAAACACAGAAAATTAAAAGAAAAAAGAATTTTAAAAGCCAGATTTATTTTAATTCTAAGTTCTATTTAGAAGCAGCAAATTTCTCTTCTGAAGTCAGTATTGTCTTCTGTTGCTGAGTTAGGTAAATGAGTTATTTTTATACTAGGTTAAAATGCTATCATCACATAAAGGCCTCAACCAAATTTTTCAAGTCTACACGTTAAAGGGAGTGGAGAATTGTCGTTTGGGCACTTTCCACTAGCTTTCAAACTGTTCACTCCGTGACCCTGTAGTAAATCTACCACAGCACACCAACACCCTGGAAGTAATTAGAGTCTTCCCCTTTATCTGTATCTGCTGTCATAGGTTTTCAATAAGAATATGCACAGAATTTTCTGCAGAATTTTAAGGAGGCTTAGCAAACAGGTGAATCGTCCATCCAATTGTCTCAAAAAGAAAATTAGCCCACGCTTTTGACCAATATCCAAACAGGTCACTTTAGGTGATCAACTAGGAGAATATAACAATTAAAACTGGCATCAACTAAATGCAGTATCTCAGCTGCATTTAGTGAATGGAAACTGGTAGACGCTTGTATTGCACAAGCAGATAGCCTACATGCCAAGCAATATACCTAGAGCTACCTGACAGAAAATATATTCAAGGACTTCTTAGCCTGTATTCTAGTGTGTCTTTGAGAAATTTCACACATTGAAGTTGATCACCCCTCTAACCAAAAATACAATATTTACAGGATACTGGATGTATCATTGAGGTAGGACCCAGACAGAGTGCTAAATTTACATTACCAAAAGGCAGTGGCACCTTTGAAAAGAGAAGCTGCATACACAGGTGAAGGTGCCAATTCTACTTCCAAGTACTCTAAATGACATAAGACACATCTTTACAATGATGGACAAGAAAAATCAGCATGACATGTTTTTTCCTTAGAAAGTACTCCTTTATCTTTGAATCCAAACTAACACAAAATTAATATCCATTAACCATTTGTATACATTAGCTTTTTTTATTGCAGACCGTTATTAGTCATTCATAGTTCTAATAAAGGTGTTATTACACCGATGTCTAGCAATCTTAAGCTCACATTTAAACAACTATTTGAAGGAACTATACATTTAACTGATTATTTTATAAACTGGCATTCCAATTATTACTTATTCACAGACAATTATGCACCTTACTCTCAGCATGTATTGTAAATTTACTCTGAAATCTTGTGTCTTGACCAGGATTTTTTAAAACTTCTATCTAGTGATATTTTTAGAGCACACACACAGAACCACTGAATGGGTCAGGTTGGAAGGAACCATAGTGGGCATATGGTCCAACCTATCTAAAGCAGAAAAATTCTAGAGCACATTGCATAAAATGCAGAACCAGGCAGTTCTTGAATATCCCCAGTGCAGGAGATTCCAGAGTCTCTCTGGACAACCTGTTCCAGTGCTTGGTTCACTCGCACAGTTAAGTTGTTCCTCATGTTCAAGTGGAACTTTCAGGGCATCATTTTCTGGCCATTGCCTCTTGTTCTATCGGCTGGCACCACCAAGAACAGCCTGGCTTCCTCCTCTTGACACACCCCTTTAGATATTTAGACACATTAATGAGGTCCCCTCTCAGTCATCTTCTCTTGAGGCTGAACTGGCCAAAGTCCCTCAGAACTTTCCCTTTTAAAACTTGAATAGTCAGAAGTTATTATAACACCTACATAAAGACTGACTAATTTCATAATATTTTGATTGTAATCTAACAGCTATATTTTCTTCATATACTGGTGGTTCTTATTTGCTATTTGTGTAAACCTTGTGTCAGTGTGAACAATCAGTATGCTGACAGCCATAAAAGCTTATCAAAACGAAAAGCATTGCACTACAAAATCAGAAATCTTGTCGAAAATATTCCCTTTGAAACAGTCAGAGATCTGGCCTTTCATAGAAAACTCCCAGTGCATGAAAGATGGATCTCTTCCAGTGCTGCTTGCTGTACTTTTGTTTTAGAATTAAGGGGCCTTAGAATTGGCAAGGAAGCACAAAGAAAAACTTTCTGTGTATTACGGTGGTGGGGGAGTGCCGCTCCTTTCCAGAACGTCTCCAGCCAGGCAGGAGCCGCTCGGTGTCTGGGACGCACTTCCCACGAGCACAAACACACCGGATAGCTTTGTGATCCTCCGACGATGAGAAAACGGGAAGGACGCTCCTATGGTGTTCCACGGGGTTTTATTTCGTCCGTCCGCGAAGGAGACCAGAAAACAGAGAGCAACGAACTAGGAAGTGCAGGGGCTTTTACAGGGAGGGCAGGGGTGCGGGGGGAGCCAATGGTCTGGGGGCTCCGGGGCGGCACCAGGGGACGGGGACCCACGGGGAACAGGGAGGGAGTGCAGCAGGCACCCATGGGAAACCGAGGAAAGGAGCCCGGTCTCTTCCCGGGCGCCTTTGCACCGCTGCCCAGCGGCGCCGCTCCAACCCAGCGGCTTGCTCCGGGAACGGGCATGGGAGGTAGACAAACCGATCGGGGAAACATAAACTGGGCTACGTCTGCATAAGAGTGCAGGGCACTCTCCTCCTAGGAGAGGCATTTTCCTATCCCCACAAACTGGGGGGCTGGCTCCCGCAGTCCCCCACATCTGTGCACAGACTTTCTGAATATAAAGAGAATGCTTTCCTTGACCTATCCATAGCATTTTAAGAGTCAGTTTAGGGAATGTTGCCAAGTGGGCTGTCCTTCAAATTTGAGTTGTCTCTCCATTATTTAAAAAAGTTAATTCATTCTCCTGCCCCCTTCATATAAAGTAAAAGTACCTTTCATATAAACCATTAATACATTCAGCCCTGAGAAAGCCTGGTGTCTTAATTCTGTGTAGGGAGGATGTCAGCCAGAAAAAGGAGCTGATGATTGCTGAAGCTCTAAGTGAAAGCTTCTGGGGAGCAGATTTTCTTGAAGTGTTCAAGCTGTATATACGAGTTTGAGAAAAGCTGGAGGAAGTTTGGTTACATGTTAAGTTTTGTACGGTGATGAATTGGTGCTGTAATGTTTTCTTGTTATGCTCATAGTTAATTACCTATCACATGCTTGCTATAGCAACATGAGAATAAAAAACAGTGGGAAGATGGAAGCTGATAATTTTTATCTGTCATTCATTATATAAACACACAAGCCTTGCACTACTTGAATCCAAACACAAAGCAGAAGACAATGAGTGATACTCTACCCATCAGCAGATATAGAAACAGTGGTCAGAAACAGACATTCAGCAGTGCCTCCATGAACAAGAGATGTTAAAATTTAAAAAGTATTGCAAAACATGCATATGCCAGGTTGAAATTATGAGTCATGACAGCTATGAAATGGAGTAGTCCGAATACCCACCCACTTTTTTTACACTGGGCACAAAAAAAGGATTCCAGGAAGCTTCTGTTCTCCCAGGATGTGTTTTATGAAAATATCCAAATTACAGATCAGTACACAACCAGGGTCCCTGCAGGATGGGTCCTTCCCTGCCCAGAGGACAGACACATGGTGCTGCTCTGGGCAGCACTGGGGAAGCGACTCTGCAGAGCCCAAGGGACACCCAGGCCCTGCCTTCCCACCTTGCCATCCCTCAGAAAATGCAGGAAACTACAGGGAGGTAAGGAGAGGATTTCCCCTTTTCGTTCCTGGCTGCACCTGTGGCAAACAGGCATGGATGGATGTCCCGACAGGGAACTGAAGAGAGCAGTATTTTCTCTGCCTTGGCCTCAGGCAGGGGGACTGTGGGGCAGCTCTGGAGGAGCAGGCCCTACTTCTGCTGCCCTGGTCATGGAAGATCTTAACTGCAGTGTAAAAAAGTGTTCTGTGCCACTAAACAGAGAAAAGAAGTTTATTATGAGTGCATGCAGTAGGGGATTCACGTTAAGGAATGCTGCAAGTTGGGGAAAGAAAGTCTTTGATCTCTGAGGAAGTAGGGGAATGGGCATGGGTATCTGAGAAAAAGTCCATAAAATAGTGCTAGCTGATTTCTGGTAGAAAGTTTGATGGCTGAAGTTAAATGAATTCAGTAAAGATTTTACCAAAATCACAGCATGTTTCAGTCCAACTTCTACTGAGAGATTTATATCTCAGGCACCCCCATACATAATGTACAGACTTAGCTCTGTTATTATAAGTCATCAGTCATTTGGGATGCTGCAAAGTTATTTTTCCTTTTTTTTT
>WEKY01027041.1:0-49479 GCA_013390045.1 Picathartes gymnocephalus | reverse complement strand
TGTTTTTTTTTTTTTTTTTTTTTTGTTTTGTTTTGTTTTGTTCAAATACTGAATGCAAATTAATCACCCTGTTAGATTAGCAGTGAAAATGCTGTACAATTACAGGATTAGTAGTGAGTTAGAGTCCATTTTGGTAAAGTTAAAACTCTTTGGGAAAGTTGAAAGTTAGAACTACTACATCCACCCTGGCTTTAAGTGACTATTTTATTTCATTCATCAACATAGTCTAGAAGTCGGTAGCTACCATATTATTCAACAGGAAAGCATGGGCTAATTAAATGCTCACACCCATATTTCCCCTTCTTTTTTTCTGTGGGGATGGAAAACTTCAAAAAGGAAGGTGGAGAAAAAGTCATTTTGAAAGTGAGAATCATAATGATAAGCCATTGTGTGGTAATGTACAACTAGGTAATACAGGGGCATAGGGGAAATGGAGTGCTCTGGATGAAGCCAAGAATTCCTGAAAGTTTGGCGTTTTGGGGTTTTTGTTTTGTTTTGTTTTAAATGCAGGCTTTTATTATTACTGAACTTTTAAAATAATATTTCCTTTTGTTTCAAATGTTTATCCAGCTGTACATTTTCTTACTATTTAACAGCTAGTATCACACTTGAAAAAAAGCATCATAGAAAATTGAATAAATGGGAAATTTGATTAATTTTCAATAGAGATGTTTTTATAACAACCTCTTATTTGTGGTTCAGGATACTGAGGTATCAATAAATTTATTTATGCTTGTTTACCCCTAACCTCTTGGTCACCATTGTCCTTCATTTGACAAAAAGAACCCCTACCTGCTGGCAGTGGTGCATCCAGCTTTTACAAGGAGCTAGAAAAGCAGGTAGCTAGCTTTCTATTTTTCTGAAACATGCCATTTTATTCTTGAATGACATCTGGCTGTTGCCTTGGAATTCAGATTAGATGCTATTGCACTGTAGTTTGAGCAACAACTCGCAAGGGAAGGTAACATGAACTACTGTATTCCAAGACTTATTTTCACCCATTTTAACTTCCAAGGGGAGGAAATGCATATTCAATTTGTTATTTCTCATTCTTAATCTTTGATGAGTGGGTTATTTTGAAAAAGTCAAAGAAAATAAGGGGAATCAATTCTGAGTGACAATGTCGTGAAAAATTTACATGTTTCAGTTTTACAGAAGTGTTGTGACCTTTTTTTGCTCTCCTGTATCTCAGAAGTATTTGGTGTTAAAAGTTCAAGTTTGTCATGCACTTAATCCTTGATGAGAACAAGTGCATGTGGCATGTCAGAACAGACTTGATTTAGAAACAGAAAATTTACTTTTAGTCCTATCTAGTCCAATCAGGAATGGAAGATAATTAAGCGGTTCCAGATGCCTGCATGTGGCATCTTTTGCAGACATGAGCGTATTCCTTCATCCTCGCCAGTAATTCTAGTCTGGTTTGCTCCAAGTTTAAAATGAGGAGAGGGAAAGAAAGTTACCTCTCCTTTGTGTTGTGTCAGTAACCAAACAATTTAATCATATTTTACACATTTTATTTTACACTGAAATATATTCTAATTATAATATACATTTACCGGAATACTTTTTTGTTTAATTTTTGGGGCATCACTAGGACTACACAAAATCGATGTATTATATAGTGCCTCCTGAAAGCTTAACTTGAGGCATGTATTACTCCCAAAACTCTGACTTGACATAGAACTGTGTAAGAAAATGATTAATTTTCAAACCTGGAGTAGGACTCTGGATTGACTGGAACCACATTTGTTAAGACAGTTTTCAAAAGCACTTCTTGTTTCATATGACTCTGATTTAGTATAGCCTTGCATTTAAAATAAGAAAAAAAAAGGAAGAAAATGTCAAAAATTGGATTCTAAATTATGTACAATATTGAATCTCAGAGAAGAGGTGATGCAATAATTTATACAGAATTAATTAAGCATTTTCAAATTTCTAGCTTGAAGTTTTCTTGCCATGAAGGATTAAGCCCTAGGATTAAACTCTGGCAAACTTTTTTTCAAAATATTTCAGTTTCTTTGGGGTTCACTGATTTGGGATTTGCTGAAGGCCCAGAGAATATCTAGCAGGCATAACATTTCCTGACTTCCAGCTGCAGAACTGGTTTTCTTCCTGTCTGTTGTGAGTGAGCAATTTTGGTTCTCAGGATACTTGGCTCCACACCTTTCTCAAAATCCCATAGTGACTTGACATGAAGAAATGGATGAAGTTTCTTCTTGTGTCTGCTTACAGATTAAAGAGTAGAGGCAGATATTTTGTATGACCTGTTACTAGGGCCCGAATTAAGTTATTCAAGTTCTTACTTTTGCTAGCAGACTTCTAAGTATACAAAATTACACATATCTTTTACTGTATTTATTTTTCTTTTAGATGACAGCTTCTTCTCTGGTTATATTTCATTCACTTTTCTCAAGTCAGTGATAAAAGTCTATTCCAGCTTTCAATGTAGTGTATTCCCATAAAACCATGCTGGTGAGAGAGTAACTGTTGCATCCACACTTCAGATTTTCACATCCTTTCCTTCCAAACCTGTTGCCCCCACTACAGTGTCATAACACAGCTATTTTTTGTTTTCCTCACTGCTCTCCTTGGGAGGAAAAAATATGCAGTTTGCATGAGTAACCTACAGAGATCTTCCAACAGATAAGAGAAAAAAGAATCCAAAGCTTGAGGAATTCTTAGACCGCTACTGCAAGGGTGTCCTATCAGTATTGTAAGGAAGTAAATGAATCTCATTCTTCACTGACTATACAGAAGTTCAAAGTTTTATTTGCAATATGTGGCAGAAAATACTTTTTAATACATTTTCATTAAATAAACTGCAGCATAGGTCTTCTGAGTAAAAGAATATTTTCTCAAGTTAGAAGAAACACAGGGATGATTATGTGTGCCAAAGTAATGCATATCATAGAACAGTCTCACATGATAGTTTCTTCATCAGGACAATTGGAGTATATGTTTAGAATTAATACTATGTAATACACTGGCTACTGTGTTTATTTACAGGCTGTAATGAAATGTGTTAGAAAAGCAAAAAAATGGCCATTGTTTCTTCTGCTGATTAGCATTGCTCCAACTTATTTGTACGGATTACTTTTATATGAATAAAAAAAGAAGTGCTGCAATATCAGTAGGCATTCCTAAATACTCAAGTGTGCTATAAATGTAACCATCCCTTTTATATTTAAATTAGGTATTTGATATAAATCAACAAAGCTCAATGGTGAAAACTGACAACTCCATGCATAATGCTGTAAAGAGAATGATTTCTCAAATATTTACTGCATTATAATTTTTTACATGCTGGCAGAAAAATACTAACTGAGTAGCCCATGCATGTATATTTTATCTATTTTATAATTTGTGTCATTTTAATCTTCATAGTACCTCATTTTTTTCTTCCAGTAGACTAAATAAGAAATCTATGATTACTTACAGAGTCCTTAACAATGGGAGACTCTATTAAGCATGCAGAGAAAACAAATGCAGCCCATGAATTTAATTCTAGTTTTCATTATCTTTTATTTGTGTATCACACCCTAAAGCTGTCGATTCTACTCTCACATTCATCTTTCTAGTAAAATGTTTGGAGGCAGAGGGGAATTTGCTGAACAACTGAATTATTGATTCACTTTATGTGAGAAGAAATCCCTGTATTTTAAAAATTCTAATGTCTTAAGTTACTAATGTATTTTTCCAATATTTGTAACTCTGTAAGAGTCCTTATTCCTGATGGTAAATTAGTAGATTATTATCAAGGTACAATAAATATTTTATGCAGGGTACAGTATCGTAAACAGAGAAATCTCAATAACAAATGTACCTACTTTAGCATAACATCTCAAATTCTGTTAGGAAATGTTTCATGTCAGCATGGTGGTGTATTTGGCCTCTGTTCAACCTCTTGCAAACCACTAAGAATGCTTTTCCCCCCTTCTTTATGTAGTTTGCTTCTTACACTTTTTTTCCCTGTCTATTTGCCCAAGAGATATCTTGGCATAGTTGCAGAATCTGGCTTCACTGAGGACCTGCTTTTTGTGGTTTTAAGCTGGATTGACTGAAGCAAAGGAAAGCTGAATGACTTGCCTGAGGTTGGCTCACTGGGGATTAGAACCAAGAATCCTCTTGCTCACAGCCATTTGCTCTAAACTGGAAACCTCACTGCCTTCATATTAGCCCAGCAAAACGAGGGTCATAGCTCACATTTAGTTTATTTCTAATGGTTTACATTCCCTTTTTCTTTGTTCAGATTTTCAGAGATTCTTTTTCCCAGTCCATCCTATTTTTGGACATAGAACACAAATCCTTCTTCGGCTTCATATTTCATTTAAGATATGTTTTTTCAGGAAATGTGGTGCATAATAACATTAACAAATTAGTCTTCTTTTTAGCATATCTTCCTTTTTAGCGATGGATAACTTCTTTAATGCTCAGTTCTTATAAGGAATTGTCAAAAAGACCTATCATAAAAGAACACCCCCAAAATATGATTTTTCATAACTTGTGACACTTAGTAGTAAGTATGACCATCTGCATGTACACACACACGCACATGCACACACCCCCAATGCATGGATTTATACATGCATATTTGCACACCTGTACTCATGCACAATACCGGTTTTTAAAACTGAAGTTTTATGTAATGGTCAATGATTATACCATATTTTAGGAGGAAAGGATCCAAGACAACTTTTTTGTTTCCCTAGTACCAAGCCATAAGACTTCTGGCCATCGGCAGAATCCCTAGAGGTTCTATGCCTTCTAGCAATTAGTTTATTAGGTTTCCAAGCTATAGAGTTTCCAATAATTTCCTATAGCAGTCCTCCCTCTTACTAACAAAATCCCCAGTCCTTGAAGTGTATTTGTAAAAGTGTTTATGCTGATGCTGTTAGAATTTAGAGCCCAAACTGTGGAAGAGCAAATTTTCCTCATAGCTCTTTTATGCCATAATTTTACTGGTGATGTTATAGTCACAGTTGTTTTTCCAGTTCTGAATGCATAATTAAAGTGCAATTTTCAGACCTGGTGGTAGAAGACACAATGGCCTTGAGGGATTGGCAATTATGAAGAGATTCCTAATCTATTATACATGACAGTAGGAAGAAACAAAAATAAGGAGTAAAAGGTAAAGGACAACAACCTAGAGTCATCTGGGAACAAATAGGGAAGTACAGAAGGTCAGTCTGTGGCATGCAACATTTCCTTGCCATCTTAAACAAAAATATCTTAATGGAATATAGAATAAAGTAAGACTTCTACTTTTCTTCTTTCCTCCCCCGCATAAGCACAGAAGGGCTTCTGTGTTGAGAAGACTTGTTGTCCTGGGCAGAGAAACAAAAATAGGTATTACATGCCATATATTAGTTACATTTCAGTACCTATCAAGTGGGAAACATGCTATAAAACCTAAACAGAAGAAAAGATTTATGTTGTCATGATTTGAAAAAAAGAAAAGGGGAGAAAAAAGCTATAATTTTACTAGCTTTGGAGATGGACCACTCTGTAATCCTGAAAATTTTCTTTCATGGGTGACTCTACATTATTAAGTCTAGAAGTACCTTCCATTTCTTTGGGGCTCTCAGGTTGCCCAGCCATTTCTCATTTCTATATCAAAGGAGACCACTGAGTTTACTTTTTGCTCTATGAGCTTGTTTTACATAAAAAATGACAGGTAGATTCACAGATTAGCTGGTAGCTGAAATACATTTTCCACACTTTCCTCCATCACAATCGTAAGGCACATGGTCTTGAAGAGTATCACATTGCAGTGAGTCAGGTAATCCCCATGCTGTCTCAGAGACTTCTTTTAAATGTTTAAAAATATTCCCAGGGATTCTTTAGGTCACTAGGAAATTTCTTAACAAATCAAAGAAAGGAAACAGTGTAGGAACATGCCTAATTTGTTAATAATTCAGAAAATTACTGTCATTCAGACCAATTCAAGTCTACTCCAGCTTGTGAGGCTTAAGGGAGACCAGATGGTGGTAGTACATTGGAAGGTATCCAAAATTGCTTTTGAGTTAATTGATATAGTGGAGAAGAGATCTCTGAAGAAGTATATATCCCCAGGTAGTTGATTGCTTTGGAATTCCAACAGAGAAGAAATGTGTCAAAAATGGGAAAGGAAACATAAGTTATTGAGTGGTTTTATCTTAGATTTAGCCCACTAAATTTCTAGCCAAACATACATTAAAAAAACATGAAATCATTTGCTAAATAAGGAAAAAGTGGACATTAAAGAACTAGATGGAATTCAGGAAACAGGCTTTAGTTTTTAACTTTTTTATTTACACTTAATTTCCAATGTTTTAGTGTATAGAAGTAGAAGACTTCCTTTTAATTTGAAGCAGTAAATTTCAATCAGAATGGTAACGTTGTACCTTCTAACAGTATATTGTTACATACTGCTAAATGAAAGTGTCCATGTACTAAATTAGAACTACCACCAAAGGTTGTTTAAATTCTCTATAAAATAGATCAAATGAAACCGGAAAAGTAATTGATAGCTACAGTTAAATGGAAAATGAATATAGAACTTTAAATCACAGAAAAATCAGGATCTACATAGTGAATATTCACTCTTCTCTTAGACTTCCTAATTGAACACCTACATTCTGCCCACTTAGTAAGCAAGGAATCTACTTTTACTATATATTTGACATTATAATGAATACAGAATCTTAGAATTATTTAGCTTAGAAAAGAACTCCAAGATCATTGAGTCCAATCTTTGCCACTTAACAGACATTGAGTATAAGCTTTGGTAGCTTAGCTTTGTTTTATTTTTTCTATTTTTTTTTTCTAGTTTCTTTCTTTCATTTTTCTTTTTTTTTTTTCCTCTTTCCTTTCCTCTTCTTCCTTTTTTTTTCCTCCAAATATATGTGGTAACATGTATTTAGTTCTTAACAATGAGATAAATCCTTCAATATTTTTATTAATTTCATTTTGGAAATGTTTCATCAGGAGACTTAGCATTTTCTGTGCTTTTCTTTCACATGATGTCTTTCAATCTTTTTAGTGTGCATTCCATTAGAAGATCAGTCAATGTGACCTTCTTCTGTGGGGTTAATAAAGAATGCATAGTTTCATAAGCTTGATTCAATTTCCTTAATGTGAGCACGCTGAATAAGTGACCATTATAGTATTTGTCTGGTTTTCTGTGCTCCAGTGTGCAGTTACCAACCTTTTATATGAATGACCACATCTGGTGTGCATTTGGCCACGTAAGGTGAGACAAAAGCAAAATAGATTTTCCTTAGCATTAAATCAAATTTCCACACATTGTACTCTCTAATGTGGATCTAAAATGCATCAGGTCATATATTATTTAGCTGCATTGCATTTTGTGCTTTTTTTTTAATTCCATCCCACATTCCCAGTTTTAATAAATGCATGAGTAGATTCAATATTTGAGCATTATATCTTAGAAATTCAACACTTTCAACAGATTCCTCAGACTTCAAAGAATTTAATATTAGTATCATAAAAGGTCTGTTGAAGAATAATACTGGAACATAAGAAAAATGACTGCCTGAGTGTGCCCTATCATTTTGAAAGTGTTTTATTGGTTTAATTTCCTGTCTTACTAAAGTAACAAGCAGCATAATAGAAGATATACTGTAACAGAGTTAGCAATTTGTTAGAAGGCCTGAGCTGGTTGAGGACTTTATGTGATGTGAAAAAGAAAACCTCTATTTAGCTGGAAAATGGTGACAAGCTGTAACATTAATGTTGCAGCAGCTTTAAATAGAGTATTAACTTTGACTAATACGTTCCTTCTAGAAGCCCAGTATGTTTGAATAGGATAAATCTGTAAATATAGGTCTCACTCAGTCCCTGTTGTGTGTGGATAGTCTCCTAAAAATCTAATGCTTTTTCATCCGTGAGTTGTATGTGAGAAGTTGTTGCTGTTTGGATGCCATAGAACAAAGGCACTGTTGCAACTATATTCATAGAATCACAGAATAGCTTGGGTTCAAAGGGATCTGAAGGATCATCTAGTTACCACTCCCTGCTGTGGGCAGGGACACCTTCCTCTAGACTGGGTTGCTCAAAGCCCTGTCAAGCATGGTCTTGAACACTTCCCAGGATGAGGCATCCACAGCTTCACTGGGCATAATATGTATTTTCATTTATTTTTATACTTCCACATAAGTGACTTAACTAATTCTGGGCTTTGGCAATCTGGTGTAGTCAAAGTTTAAGCTATGCTAAGTTTTTAAAGTTTTACCTATTCACTCTTTATAACATGATTGCTGGAATTCATTTCACACAAAGCTGAAAAATCCATTTTTAGAAAGTATATAAATGAAAGATATGACAGTAACTAAACTGTAAAATTATGATTCAAGATTAATTCAAAAATCAGTTATTTTCCTAGAAGGAGCAATGGGCTATTGGTTTGCTGTTTACATTGTGCATAGCAAGATATGCAAGCGTCTGTACACTTGTGATGGAAGTTGCATGTTTATCACTGCAGAGCAAGAAGCACAAGAATCACACGGGCTTCCTAATCCCACCACGGATCTGCCACTGAAGGATTACAAAACAGCTGGTTGTAACAGATTGCTTGGTATTGCCAGAAAACAAAACAAAACAAAACAAATGCAATAATGTGTGGGCAATGTCTTTGAAACAACGTAAAATACAGTTTAGCTGGAGATTTTATTGATAACACTGTTTTTACTGGATTGCACACTGTGTGAATTGCTTAGAGAAATTTTATTCTTATTTCTTATATTTGGTGGATTATTGAACAATGCTGCTTCTGATTTTGGTTTTTTTTTTCCATTGAGACACTCCTAGTTATGTTTTAAGAAGGGCAAATAGTGTAAGTCATATAATAGAAGTCTAACCTTAGAAGTTTATGTATTGAATTGGTACCTTGGACTCCTAGGGGCTCAAGAAAAAGCCCAAATATTACTGGTATCCCCTATGTTGGTCTTTGAAAGAATAATGATTTGCGAGGCTTATTGCTTACTGAAGCACAAAAGATTTCCTCTGGGCTTGCCACAGACAATCCTCAGGCAAGTTAGAGGAGTCAACTAGAGTTAGTTCAAAGTGAATTACTCCATTTTAATCATGGTGACTTTACCATCTCAGTCATGACATGTAATATTTTTAGTATTTTTTCATTTTAAATAACAAGTTTGGTCACTTTTTTAAGGCATATTTTAGACTGTGAGATTTATAGATTCAACGGCTCTTCAAAGACTTTCTGTCTTGCTTTACAACCCTGAAATTTTTTATCGTGTCTATTTCATCACCTTGAGGCAGTTCTTAGTTAAAATATGTGGAGATGTTTTACAACTGAATGAGTTCTTAGTACGATGTATAACCAATTATATAGCTATAATGAGTCCAAATTTGAAAAAGCAAAAAAAAAAAATGTTGCACTAAGGATTACTAAGGACTAACATTACCCACTCTTCATTTATTTGCAAATAGGAAACAGGTATATAACTATAGTATTAACTATACTATTCACAAATATTACCATCAATAAATTCAGAAATTCAGCACTTTGATTACTTTAATGTTTATGTAATTAATTTTGAAACCTTGGAGGGTTTTATGCTTTTTCTAAAGTCAGTGCCAATTTCATAATTACTTCAATCACTTCCTAAACTGCTAAGTTTATCAGGATCCCAAATAGTAATTAATGAACAAAAAATGTGGATCTGGTCCTTTATCAATTTTTTTTCCTCAACACGCCTGAGATAGATTGTTGCTGAGATACTTTTCTTTTTTATAGTGTAGCAGATTAATTACTGAATCTTCCAGGAAAGATTCAACTTTTTTGCAGTCCTTTTCAAGAGGTTAAAGAACCATCTGGACTCGACTCTGAATTTTATAAAGAGCAAATCAATAGATGGTATGGTTATACAACCACTTCTGCATTTTTTTGTTAATAAAGATTATAAAACTACTGATGATGATGGTCTTTACCCTTAGCCCTTCCTGTATTTATGTCTCTGGTCCAATAACCAGAGGGATCATGGCAGTGTGTTTTATCTTCATTTTAGCCCTCTTGATATCGTTTTAGTCCAAAAGGGAAATCAAATGAGATACAGAAGATGCTAAACTTGCAGAACTCTCCGGTCATTAGAAACTAATTAGAAACAGCTTATGGATTTCAGTGATCCTTTAGGTAAGATGTGAGAGAGGGATCAAAAAACA
Source organism: Picathartes gymnocephalus (assembly GCA_013390045.1). Lineage (NCBI taxonomy): Eukaryota > Metazoa > Chordata > Aves > Passeriformes > Picathartidae > Picathartes > Picathartes gymnocephalus. The sequence continues at coordinate 39,297 of WEKY01027041.1, read as the reverse complement.
TTTAACATTTTCACTTCCTCATTGTTTCCAGACAATGTGGAAGTGTGTGACAGAATTTCTAACTTATTTTCTATTGTTGCCTTTTTTACAATACAAACCTGTATTTTGCAGAGTAGGTGAAGTGCAAGAAAATACTGAGATATTAATGTAGACAATAGGTCTTTTCACTATGACATCATTAATTATGATTCAAATGTTACGATTTTCTAAATAGATGAAACCCAAAAATCTACCTAAATTACAGCTCTTATCATGTAGAGTCTATATGAAGAGAAATATATTGTGCTATGAAAAACTTGAAGGATACAGATTAGTAATAGACACACTGTTAATGTTAGCAGTTTTATGCAAGCTGTTATTTATCTCTGGGTTTAGAATGCTAAAGCCTATGAAGTTTGTTAATCTTAGAATCATCTCTGCTGTTACATCTCAACGTTTTCATGTGAAATAGCTTTCTTCTCCTGGAGCATGAATCATCTTGTGACAATATATCTATCACAGAGGTCCAGCAGAGTTACAGGGACTAAGCTGAACTTCATAAGAAAGTCTTTCTACCTGTGATATGCAAGAGGTACTTGCCTTCTCTCAAAAACGCACAACCTCTTTAGCTTGAGAATGTCCATGAGGAAAACTGCCGACTACAGATGTCACTCACTGACGTGCAAAAACTAGTACTTTGATCTGTCTATCTGAACAAAGCTGACAGTAAAACTAACAATAAACAGTCATATTTTGAACAAAGTTGACTCTTTTTAGCACAACAGAACTTTAAAATGCATGTATACTTGTCTAAGTCTAGCTGGAATCCTTGAAGTAGAATTAATCCTCTGTGAACAAGGCTGAACTTTTGATATTGCAGCTGGCCAATTCTGCATGTTAAGGAGCTACAGAATAGTTTATATTCCAACTTTCGTCAATCAGTAGACCTAGAATTCCTTTATTAACTGTTAGTAGTGCTGGGATAGAAAGCATAAAAGACTTAGCAAAATAGAAATTCATATTCTGAGGTCTTCTCTTATGATTGTGCAGATTTTAACTAAATTTTCATGCCTCCTTTTCATGTTACTTCTGGTGACTTACAAGAATTTCTGGAGCATGTCTCGTCTTTCTTTCATAAACACCTCAGTCATTATTTGTCTTGCACTTCCATGACCTGACCTTTGACAGAAGAGGATACCTTTTTTAAAATGCGGGGCTTTTAACTTACTCTTCTCTCTAAAAGCCCTATCCTTGTTTATATAGTCCCCTTTCTCTTAGAGCAAATGTTCTGTATCTCCAGAAAATCCTTTCTTTCCTATCAATCTTGACACAACTGGCTTCCTTCCCAGGTGATTTTTGGGGTGTTTATTCCTTGGCAGTTGGAGACCAGTTGCTAAGGTTAACGGTCCCCTTATGCATGCAGACTGAAGCATACATGTTACAACCTGTCAGCAAATGCTTGATCCACATCAAAAGAGGACTTCAGACTTACATGCTTTCATGGGCTGTGCATAGACTGATTCCCTAAATCATTCTACTTTTAAGGCATTTTTCAGTAAGAATTCATGAAATCTCATCTTGTAGTGCATGTAATCCAGTATTCTCTCTCCATCAATGAAAAGCCTCAATGTCTTACAGAATGAAAAACATGCAATGATTTAGCAATTATAAACGACATTTACTGGTTGTTTTCACTGTATTTCACATTCAACAGTATATTTGGAGGATCTTCTCATCCAACTTTTTTGAGACTGCGGCAAATATAGAAAATATTTGATAGGCCCAACTATCTTAAAGTTATCTATAAAGGGACACTATAGAAAGATTATTTAAATATTTAGATAAATCACTTTCAAAATAACAATAGCTCCCAATGCTTTCATGTAGTATTAATAATGCCAAGTTAGAGGTGACAGCAAACAAATATTTATTATGTATCACTTGGGAAATTGAGAAAATCCCTCATGCATAATGCTTAATGAGAATGAACAATATGGAAAGAAATAGCAGCTCCACTACAAGGGGTTTTAATTCATCTGTTGAACTGTATGACATACAATATGATACAAGAACAGTAAATCTTTTAGTCATTGTTTCCATTATTTGAATTAGTGCTGGATTGGAATGCCCCAGATTATGAAAGAGCATATTTCTGGCCTCCTGCTTGGAAGTTTCTGGGCAATACACCCCATACATAGCCCCCTTGTTATGAAAGTTTATTATTTTAGGAGTGGCAGTTAAGTGTCTTTATATAAGTGTAGTGTGAAGTTACTGCAGGGTCAAATGCAGTATTGTGGTGTTCTGGTTTCCTCAGTCAATTAGGTGTGGATAAATAAGAAGGGACTGCTCCCAGCAATCTTTGGAATGAAGTGCAGAGTTATGTGAATGGACTTTGCACATAACTGGCACCATCCAGCAGAGTTCATCAGTTTGTGCCTAGTACCATGAAGTTTTACCCACACCACAACTCACTACACAAAGTATTGCTATATTTTCATAGATTTGCTCACGTGTTACTGGTTCCATAAACTGGTTGATCTGAAACCTTAAAGAGACAAGCAGCAGATAAGTGGGAGAATGGTTTACACCTAAATCTAAAAACACCAAGGAAAAGGTGAAATTTCTTAACCTGGGAACATTTAAAGAATAGTAAAGAATAGTTCAGGTATGCATGAGCATGAACCTGAGGATGGGATAAAATGTAGTGTGGCTTTAATTTAAAGAGACACTTTATGGCTTTGGTTTTTTAATAAGGAAAATGTGATAGATATGATCTGTAAGGACTTCAAGACAACATTTGATGTATTGCCTCAACGGAAACGATCAGTAAAGATGGGATCAGTAAAAAACCAATAAAATGGTGAAGAGTTGGCTAAAGAAAGCTATCATTTGTGCTGTAAAGCAAAAGTATGAGTTTGAAGTGAGATTATTAATGTATTTTTTTAGGATTAATGACACTTATGGATATTATTATTCTTCAGCCTAATCTGTCCTTCCTGTATAGTTCATAACCAGGTATTACATTGCACTATTACTAATCTTTGTTGTTCCTTCATGTTCCCAAGCTGCCTCTTCTGTGTAGTTTGCCTTTGTTATGAGTGTCCTAGGTCACTTCTATGCTATTTTTTTTTTTTGAATAAATATATTATTTTATCTTCTAACAGAAAGCTTATTTTTATGTGTTTTGTCATGGTTTTTTCCTTTGGTACCCTTTTTTAGTATGATATGTCTTCTGTATGTTCACTGGGCATCCAAGAGTTGTTTCAGACTCAAGTCAAGAAAAAACTTCTTCTGGTATATTCTGGCCCTCTACTTCCATTTAGCAGCAGGTAAAATCTTGGAGTTATAAATACATCAGGATAGAGTGGAGGGAGTAAGTAGGAAGTAGGGAATATAGAGGTGTCAGAGCTTAGTAAATAATGGTAAGTTATAATAGCCACTGCAGGCCTAACTCATGCTGACATGATTGGATTCACAGAAAGCCACAACCATATCAAATGAAAAGAACACTAAAATGTAGGAGTTAAAATGGGTGCTTCCTGTCTCTCTTCATCCTGGCAGAATAGTAATTAATTAGTCCTTTCTTCAGATGGGAGGACCACCAGGTTCTGAGTTCTTACACTGGCGGTTTGATAGATTTACTGATATAACTCTTTCTGTTGTGTCACAATGCAGAAAATAAATTACTGTGTGTCAGAGAGAGGAAGCATGAGTTAGTTCTGTAAGAAAGTAATCAGGAGATGTAAAAGGAGTAGTTTTGGGTTTCCAATCCTTGTTATATCCTCCAGTGATTGTTTAATGTAAAAGGAATAAATAGTCATGGGAGCACAGAGGAGGAAACAGGGAATTGCTCAAATCGATGAGTTCCACAATCATACTCTTCTTTTTCTTCCTCTTTCATATTGCCATTTTCTATAGAGAGAGAAAAAAGATGATCCAATAATAATTTGGTTACACTCCTTCAAAGAAAAAATACTATTTTTAGATTGGGCTAAAATATAGTTTCACCATATTTTGGTGGGTGCTTTGGTTGTTGGTCAGTTGAGTTAGGGAGAAGGAGAATAGGAGAATGAGAAAGTGGATATTAATACTATAATTTGCTTCTCTTCTGAGAATATTTGAAATGAAAGAAGTGATCCTTTTTCTCCTGAGAGGAAGTCATTTATGCTTTTAATTTGAGGAGATTTAGAGGTTTTAACACCAGACAGAAATTAAATTCCAAATAAGCCCCTCCCCTTTCCTCCCACCCCTTCTGATAAGAGAGGGACAAAGGCAGAGACTATAGGTTGAGATAACAATTAACTGCAATCAAAAAGCAGTGGACTAAGAAGTGCACGGCAACAGTAGCCATGTTAATAACAAAAGTAAACACACAAAAAAATTGCTTTACACACAAAAGGTGTTCGCCTCAACTTAGTTCTCCGTGGCTGGGGGTGCAAAGACCAGGTGGCAGACGTTCCCCATAGGTTGTGTCCAAGTGGCTCCCGGGACAGAGATGGCAACTGTTCCCACAGCCAGCTCTTCTGTCCCTGAGCCCAAGACAACAAAAACAATGACGGACAAACCCCTGGAAGCTCGATCGTCCACGTCCTGCCGTGCTGCCGCCTCGGATGCTGGACTTCATTCCGCACGGCTGCTTCTGGCACCAGCGTCTCGAGTCAGCTCGCTTTGGCTCAGCTCCTTCAGCTGGGGCTGGACTCAGCTGGACCTGGGCTCACCTCCTCACTCAGTTCCTCACGGTGCTTCTCACACCACTGCTGCTTTCCATCTCCATGCCTTGGAACTCTGTCTCAGCGGAATGGGTAGGGAATAGGCAGCCGTAGCACAGAACAGGGCTGATCCTGACAACATTCCTGCTGGAGAGAGGGAGGCAAAAAGGCACACTTCTGGAGCTGTGCTCACCTTTTCTTCGCCCTGGCACCGCATCCCCCAGTGACGATGTGCACGGTATGGAATAGCAGCCTAATCATGCCCACATGGTGCTAAGCTCTGCCCCCAGCCTGGAATCAGGGGTGCATCCTGAATTGCAAATCTTGTTCTGCTGTATGAACAAACACTTAAAGCTCCCAGTGAGGTTTTGTAGTTATCTGTTGGCCTTCTGAGATGTTGCTCTTTAAATTTTTTAAAGAGATCTTACAAACCTTATTTAGACTTCTGAATTTTACAACCCGGATACTGAAAGCTTAACAGTGGCACATAGGATCTTTATCTCTTTTTTGTCATTTGGAAGTTTTTATGATGGTATTCATTTTGTTATTGCTAGTGCCTTGAAGTAGCTGCCTCAAATCACTAGTTGGTCTTCACACCAACTAGTACTTATATTCATTGAATTAATGTTCTTTTTTTCTGCTGTTGGTCATATCTAATGTAAAATAATTCACCTTGTAGAGACCTATCTTTCTTTCAATCAGCTATGTCCTGTCCAGAATCATGACCTATGATGGTTGTGATGCAAGGTTCTAAGACCTGGGGAATTTGTTTTGGATACAAACGAATTTTTTTTCAAAGAATGACAAAAATTAGACCTTCACTTGATACCTTCAGGGTCAAGCTAAGTTGATACACTGTTGAAAGACACTAATGCATTTTAAATTAGTGTAAACAGAAAAATGAAAATATATATTGACAACAAAACAGACAGGTTGATCTCCAGGCTGGCAAGATACTGTCACATCACAATTTCTTGAAATTTAGGTTTCCTGAAATATGTAGCTTTTGAAATAACTTTTGTAGAAGGTAAGATCAATAGATTAGATTGAAGGTAGAAGAGAACTTTTGTAAAAACAGGGAGGTTTGGGTTTTTGTTTATCTTTTCTAAAAAGTACAATATGCAGTATTTCTCAGCGATATTAAGGGGTTTTATTTCACAGATTTGTAACTGTTAGAGTAACTTTGTACATTGACAATGTCCTGAATTTTCTCCTGGTCTCTTTTTGTGTCATAGCATGTTTGTAGCTTTTGCTCTTTCCTACAAGTCTTGCATTTAGTAGAGGATGTTGAGAACTCTAATAAATTGTTGAAAAAATGTGTCTGTTCAGAATTAGAAAAATATTTTTTTTTTGTTGCCTGCAAGTTGGAGAACGAGATTTGCCAACTTGAGTGATCTGTATTGTCATTGTGTTTCTAGCATGTATTACAAACTGAATTAAAGTTCTTCTACCTCAGGAGATTTAGAGATTTTATACTTCAGGAGATTTAGAGACTGTCATATACAGTATTGACTCTTTCCAAATATCTAGAGTGCATATTTCCAAGGTAAAAATTACCTTCTTTACTAATCTAAAATTTTGATAGCCTCCCTGTGATGTACTAATGCCCTAGGTGTCTGAATTCAATTTAAAGCTGAACAAACTGAGAGCAATTAGCTGCATAACTTAGTGAAATACAGATCTTGATGAGGCCTCCAGAAATTATTCTTCTTGGAAGTAACTGAACAGATCATAACTTCTTTTTCTATACGAAAAATAATAATTTTTTACACAGGTTTTCTGTAAAACTTTAAAATGCAGTGTGTAGGAGTTAAACAATATACTGTATGGAAGGAAATAATCTGTAATCAGTTTGAAACTTTATATTATCCTTTTTGTAGTCTTAAATCTGAAGAAATACAGATTATAATTTTCTTTCTTTGGAAACTGTGAGATAGTCTTCTTTCAGTCTTAGGTTAATGTGCAGAGAAGTTGTTCATCTGTAGTAGAAGGCATATACTTCCATTAATATTACAGTCATGTTTTAATTTGGATGCTTCCCTACTGAATTTCATTAGTATACTATCACTTAGTTATCATGCAACAATGCAGTTATGGTTCTTCCAGTATTTTACTTAGTATTACTAGGTTTTGTATTTTTCACATATCCATCAATTTTGCTTAACTGATGAAGCCATTTAAAAGAAAGCATTTATTATTAATTATTAATCATACTTGATCTTGTCTCTGTGGAGGGACAACTAGAACATTATGAGCAAAACAGAAGGTAAGAGGAGTGTAGAACAATCTTATTTTTCAAAGCATCACAGAAAAGTCTTCAATGTTATAGGCATATAATGTTATAGGCATCCTATCTTGTCTATTAGTGGTATATCAAAACATTTTAAGTTAAAAATGTTCAAGAGCAGAGGAAAAGACAGAGATCCACAGATGCTGGAAGCTATTTTTCCCCTTGCAGGCTTTTGCTGGTAAATTGAAGCTTCATAACTATGTAAGAGTTATCTCTGCAATTTAAGGAGTTTATTTGCCATTGATACACATAGGGTTTTCCACAGGTCAACCACAGGAACAGTGCTGGGTCATGATACATCTGTTAAAGCTCCCAACACATCAAGAGCAAGATAGATGAGTCTTGTCAGAGGGAAACGTGTTGGACAACTGCTCCCTAAGGCTCTAGTGTTCATAGTAATTGTTAAATCATTTACATCATAAATTAGCAGGAGCAATATAGCTACAGTAAATGACTCACATATCTGCTGCTTTGTTTTACTTTAGAGAGATGGTAACTGTCAAGTTTCATAGGTGCTGATAAAAGCAATACACTAATTAATCTTGTGTTACTTCTCAATGTTCAGATCTAGCAGAGATTCTCAGAAAAATACTGTGAAATACACTTCAAAAATTAATTCTATTTTAGTATAATTGTCATGAAAATACAACCTTTTAAGTGGATTCTCTAACATTTATCCCTCCTTAAATTCTAATTTCACTGGTTTAGGTTTATCTTGTAGTCTATTCATTCTTCAGAAACACAGTAGGGACATAATTCATGTTTCATAAAATGTACAAGGTTACCATTTCTAATCACTGTCTTAAGAGCTTTTGCTAAGAAGAAGTAATAGATTTGTAAGAAAACAGAGAAATTACCTACCTTTATAATAGTGCCAGATGTAAAATTACATATTACTTAGCAGTTGCCTTTATTAATTTTCATTGATGCAAGATGCCTCTGATGGAAATATGGTACTTCAGTACAATCATGAAGTGTTGCTTTGTGGTGCTATACTGCCTCTCCAACATTTGTTTTAAATGTTTCAGTTTTGCTTGCCTACACTGAAAAATGTAAAAGCTATGGAGAAAATCTCCAATTTCCATCTTCACTCCCTTACTGACAATAGGCCCAAAGGATGTAGGAGCAATGGAAAAGTACAGTAGCCTGTTCCTTATGGAAAAAGTCTCATGTAATGTTAGGCAGGAAAAAAAGATCTAAAGAAGACTAGGCTGATGCTAACTGCCCAGCTGGAAGATAGCTGCAATCTGAGGTTTAGGGTTAGAAATGACAAATAATAGAATACTGTCTTTTTCACCTTATAGGCCAAATATTAGGGTATTCTAATGGATGAGGAAATCATCATGCCATCCCATGTTAATGTAAAGTGAATTAAATGGCTTTGAATAAGCTAATTTGGAATGAAAGCTGTTTGCACACTGGAAATTTACAGGAACTAAAGGCTTTTACTGTGACCTTGAAACCATAAATCCAACTTTTAATCAGAGAAGTGATGTAATGGAAATGATGCATTTCCAACACCTCCTTGATTTCTGCAATAGATATTTCTTTTTGATAACAAAACACATACTTGATGTCCTCTGGTTTTTAAGAGTTCAGATGATCAAACTGAAAAGTTCCACATATTCCTCTGGTCTATATTCACAGGAGAGGACTTGATAATTTACAGGATAAGTCCTTACTGAGTTTTTTATGTCTAAATAATAATATGCCTTTGTTTAAATGTGTTGAGTTGCAATTGTCTGTTGAGGTGCAGACTCCCAGTACTGCAAGAAACTTTATATGAGTACAGGCATCTGTTTTCACAGAGTCATTTCCAGGATCACACCCAGGAACTGTTGAATCACGACTTAAGAAGCATTAGTGGCTGCTGCATTTGTAATACATGCTGTGTTTTCGACACTTTGCAAAACAGACAAAAGCTCCTTTTTCTGCCAGTGCCCTTCAGTTAGAATTGTGTGTTTCTCATCATGTAGCTTCTCTCTGTAGCATCTGGATACTCTTCTTATCCAGAGCTACTGTCTCTCAGAATAGATGCCAACAATAGGAGGATAGAAAAAGTGTTACTTATATGCAACATCCAATGAGTGTGAAAGGGTTTATATGCCAAATATATAAATAACTACAGACAATACTATTCAAAATCTGCAAAGCTGAACACATAGATGATTTCCATGTTTCTGAAGGAACATTTTGATGCCTGCCTATGATAATTTAAAATAATTATTGGCCCTTGCAAGCCTAAAACAAAGATCTAGCCATCCAGACACAGAGACCTGAAACAGTAGTGTGACTGATGCCTGAATCTGAATTAAAAATACAAAATAAATGAATGTAATAGCACAGTATTTTTTCATGTGAACAGAAATAATTTTGTTCTTAGGAAAAGGTGACTCTTGGAGGTTTTGATTTTCCAATATAAAAATAAATCACTTTGTTGATGTTAAATTTAAAAGTATAATTTTCGAAGGAATCTGTTACCAAGGTAAGGAAAAATAATAGGTTTCTTTTGCATCTGTTTCAGTATTTCTGTAATATTCTGCAACATATAATAGTCTTGAGAATGGTCCCTAGACTACAAAAAATAGGCTAGATTTCAGGAAGGTTTAAGGAACATTTCCTGTTCATTTTCTGCTACTATCACTTAGAAAGAACTAAAATGTTTAATTACCTGTTTGATTTAGCTTTTATCACAGAAAAAACATTTTCCAAAGAGAATATGCGAGCCAGTTTACATTACTGAAAGGTATGCCTGATTGAAAAGGGTCAAACAATTTATAAATTTCTGTTTAAAAGTGAAATATGAGAAAAAGCTGTCAAAAACAGAAGGTAAAGTGAAGTTGATTCTTCACCTGCCAAGGCTGGATGCATTGAATTTTAAACAGACCTTCAATATTATGTTAAGAATTATTCCTTCTTCTTGGTTTATTACAAGTTGCAAGCTGATATACTTTTATTCTTGTTGAAGATGTTCGTCATAAGATAACAGAGTACGTGCTGTGTAGCACAAGCTAAAGGGACAGATACATAAGCCGGGAAGATTTCCAGATTCAAGGTACTTAACACTGAATGCATTCGATGTTCAAATGCATTGTTGGATCCTGTAAGTCTGTCATAAAAATGCACCAAGGCTGAGCACAAATTCTGACCCCATGTATGCTGGTCTGCATCTTGGCCTCCTACTCAACACATTTATTTGTTTCTGATCTATTCAAAGGTTTTATTTTTTTACAGAAAAAATGTATTTAGAATTTGTGTTTCATACGAGTAGTGATACTATGTTCAAATTTTATTGCCAAAATGATGCAAATATTCTGTTAAAAATTCCTGTGGTTGAAGGGACTTTGTTCAGGATTATTACATCCTATTGAATCCAGATAATATTGCCAGAACTGGTGCTCTCTCTGTCTTTCTATCTAATAGCCTTTTAACGAGAGTTGGAAAATAATTTGAGAAAGTGGTACATGAATGGCATTATAGTATTCTTCTCTTTTGAAAATAGTATCCACTATTCTTCAAAAGAGGGGATTTCAAATGCATCTAGGTCTGGATGACTGATTGAAATTATTTTGTCAGTGATTCAGCAATCAAAATGAGAAAATTAGGAAGAAGTTGAGAAGTACATATGACCACTGATTTTACAAACAGTATGTACAGTTTTTTGAGTATCAACACTCACCTTCACCAGAGAAACTTTAATATGCTGTTTTCCAAGTTCTTCAGACAATTTAAAGAAATGTTCTAAGTGATTTAAATAAAACATTTTGCTCTCAGCAGCAGTTCTTTAATGGATATGAACACAAAACCAAGCAACATACAAAGCCCTCAACAGGACAACTCCTGGCCCTGCACATGACCACCTCCAAGAATCACACCATGTGCCTGAAACCGTTGTCCAAACACTTCTTGAACTCTGTCAGGCTTGGTGCTGTGACCACTTCCCTGGGGAGCCTGTTCCAGTGCCCAACCACCCCCTGGGTGAAGAACCTTTTCCTAATAATCAACTTAAACCTCCCCTGACACAGCTTCATGCTGTTCACTTGGAACCTGTTACTGGTCACCAGAGAGGAGAGATCAGTGCCTGCCCCTCTCCACTTGCTTGTGAGACGACAATAAATATTTGTTTTTAAAGCTGCTATGAGAATAGGCTAGGGAAGTTATTATTTTTAAGCCTGGAGGAAGAGATGACTTTGAGGGTAGCTAATAGTAGCCTGCCCATACCTACAGGATGCTAGTGAGAAACTGAGGCAGGCTCCTCACAGTGGTGCATGGCAGGATGATGATACAAGAGTCATAAACTGAAGCAGGGCAGGCTGTGACTAGATAAAGAAAAGTTTCCTCTAAAGTATTGGACCTAGAAGGCCTGTGGGAGCTCTGGCCCAACTAAACAAATCTCTGAACAATGTGGTCTGAAGCTGATGTAGGCTCTGCTTTGAGCAGGAGACTGAACTGGATACCTACTGAGGTATTTTCCCATCTGAATGATTCTGGGATCCTGTGATATACAAAAGTGTGGGGAGAGGATAAAAGCAAGAAGAAGTGTAATGATCTGGACGTTTAGTGATATTTCATGGGTAGATATTACTGTTTCATAAGCATAGGAATATGAAAGGTGAAATTCTTTTTAATAAAGCCACACCAAATCCAGTTCTACTGCTTAGTCCAGCAGAAAAGAAAAAGAAGGTATTAGTACGGAACTTTTAACATGAGACAAGTATTATACTGTTCTGTTTTGCATTATATAATCTAGATATTTATTTAAATATGGTTCGTCTTTGTTGTTTCATTAAATTTAAGTGTAAAAAGCAAATTACTTAATGAAATGGTTTAATCCACCTTTTTTTTTTTTTCTCCTTTTTAAGGATTAGGGCTTTCTGGCACCTGCAATTACATTAATAGGATGGAAAGGGTTGCGTTACAGCGACTTTTAATCCTTAAGTTTCAGGATAATGGCAATTTTTTTTGGTAAGGTTTTTATTGATGGTCTATTTATAGATATTTAGGGAAATTACGGTTTTGTGGGTTTGGTTTTTTATCTATTTAATAAATACTAGAGGGAAATCAGAAGCTAAATCCCAATAAAAAGTACCTCAAAGTCAGTATTTCACACATTTCCTGGTCTCTAGTGTGCTACAAGAAGATCACAAATTACCTCAATTTCCTATATCTGTAACTGGCTATCCAAGATTGCAATGGGAGTTAGAGAACCATAAAAGTCTAAATTATTATTGAAATTGGAGTTCACCATCTTTCAGTTACATGGCTCTGAGCACGTTCAAGACCTTTTTCTGCTGTAGGTTGTGTTATATCCTTCAGTTATGTTGTGAAGAGGAAAAGAATGAGAAGACTTTCTACAGCTTCCCAAGCTTTCCCCATCACCACATCTGTGTGAACATCCACCAAACACCTATATGTTCTTTCAGCTTCCAATTTCATATGTCGGTAATATTTTTAATTTTTATTTCTGTATGGAAAAAGGCCTGATTTTTCTCTTATATTTGCAAAGCACCTCACACATAGAAAAATGCAAGTAGGCAACATAAGAAAACAACATCTGGAGATGTTGTATTCCTTCCATTCTAAAGTGTTTTCATAGTGGCATGTGTCTGCCTTTAATTTTTCATTTATTAAATAATTTCATGTCCAGTTTTGTTAAGGATAAAAGGTTACCCTTCAGACTTAAAATTTCTGATGAAACATGTTATACTAAAATACTACCATAGGTTTTACTGCCATAACATTGTCTGTTCAGAAAAATATGAAAAAATTGTGCTAGAATCTAGCAAATTATTCTTAATTGAATTTGGTTATTAGAATTTTTATTGTAGTCCAGTACGTTTTTCCAGTTGTAATCTCTATATCCATTCTTTTAATTTATACTTATCCCTCACTTATTTTGATTAGCATAAATACAGTCTCTTATGGCAACAGGTTTTGAGAGTGGGACATAGTGTGACTTTCGGGAATGGTGCTACTTGGGGCCTGAGGTGGACTCAATGATCTTTAAGGATTCCTTCCAGTTCATCTTATTCTATGATTCTGTGGTATATTCCTTCAGAATTCTTCAAGTCTCCTTAAAACTGCCTCTAACTCTTCTAGTACTGGTCTGGTTTGTTTCTTCGTAATAGATTCTGAAAGGTGGAAGACAAATTTTGTTCTTGTTTTTTAATAATTCAAATCATGATAATTAAACTCAATCAAAATAATTTTAATTGATTTTCAATCAATAGAATTAAATCTGTCTTGCTTCCTTTAGTAAGGAAGGCCACAACATGAAATCTTACATCAAATCCAAAGAGCTCCAAATTTTATTTCTGTCATCACTCATACAGCCCACATATGCGACTGAAGTGAGCTATGGGATATATGGGGTACAATTATGGGTTTTAGCTGCTCTTTAAATAGCAGTTTGTTCCTTCCTCTGTTTTGCAAAGGTTTATGAGCACTTCAGTCCTGGTGTGATTCAGAGAATCACATTCTTTAATATTCCCGCAAATAGAAGCTACTTTCAAATTATTTATGAGGGTAGTAGACAAGTGTATTCCATCCTGTAAAAATCCTTAAGGGTAAAATAGACTACTTGATGTCTTTTTTAGTAGAGGAAAAGTTGTAATCAGAGAAGACTGTAATAGAACTCTAGTACTACAATATGGTAGACACTGTATTAAAATATACTATAATACAAGTCATGCTATAGGAAACAATCCTATACAAATTGCTGCTTATTGACACTGATTTACATTATATAGGCACATAAAAATTAATTTTAACTTTTCATAGCTTTTGCATCTATGTAAATCTTGATTTTCCCAGTTTTCATTGTGTAAGTTGTGTTAGCAATCTGTTCAAGTTCAGCAGTGAAAACAGTAGGTTTCACTAATAATCAGGATTCAAAAACTCTGTGTGTGGCTGCATGATTTTTGAAGATGCTTGTCATTAGATCACAGTGCTTATTATGGGCACTGTCTAAAGAAGACAGAAATTACATCAGAAATTCATGAGGGCCAAAGAAAAGTTGCAGATTCTATGAGAGACACATTCAGAGAATGTGTCACAGAGGATTGTAAAGCCATGAAAGCAGGGAAAACTTGAGGTTTTAGTTCATTTGCAATTAAAGTTTGTGTTCAAACTGATATTATCTTTTCTTGAAGAAGTGGCTGAATGCCACCTACATAGCCTGAGATTTTAGGGTTTGCCTAAAGATAAAAATATTGATAATTATAATTCAAGGCCAAAATTACTTTATTTCAGTAGTATTGACTTTTCTCCTTTATAAATACTTATACTGATGTCTTGGAAAATGTCACAAGCATAGGTAGAAATAAAAACTTTATCTTTTTTTCACCTCAAAAGGAAGCACTTCCTATGAAACGCTCCTTCTTGCTAAAGGTACTTGTTTATCTTTTCCAGTTTGGGTTGTTCAGGGTTGGGGTTTTTTGGCAGTGGAGGTTGACTAAAATAATTATCATTTGGATATAGAGAGAACATTCATACTTCCAAAACATGAAGCTCAAAGACTGAGCATATTTCACAGGTGTTGAATACTCAATAAAGCCTTCATCTGGAAGTGGCATCCAAGGTCAACTCTTTTTATAAGAACACAACATAGCTCATAATTTCTGGTCAGCTATGGACATAAAGGATGTACAGAGATGAACTAATGGAATTGTACCACCACTTCCATGTTAAGTTTAATGTCATCTAATTGTGAAACACATGCAAATTTCTCAGGGTAAAGAGTGCCTCCTACTTCTCTCTAGACATGACCGCAGTGGAACGTCATGAAGTTCTCTAATTATGACTCAGAGACAATTGAAGCAACACTCAATAATTTGGATCAGCTTGTAATTGTCCCATGCTGAACACAGGAAGAGTTAGAATAACAAAACATGCAGAAAAAAAGATTTTTACATATATTTATGTATGTTTTTACAAGATTAATTTTGAGTACTTTAAGTTGGAGGCTGTGTGGCACCCAGATTTTTGAGATGGGAGTTTCTAGAGATTGCTTAGTTCTTGGGCCAGTGTGCGCACACTGGATAAGACAAATGGATTTTGCCCTCGGAGGAGACAGTTCTTGAGAGGACACACTTCTGGACTCTGCCAGACTGTAAATTTCATGTGTTTTAATAGCATTAGAGGTCTATTTAAAGATATATCTGAGCTTTTGTAGTAAGAACTTCTTAGTTTTGCTGTAATTAATGGAATAATGCCAAAATTATAGCTATTAGAAGATGTAGAAAACACATATTGACAAGTGTCTCTCTGTTAAACTTTTTTCAGGTAAGTCATTAATGCATTGCATTGCACTGCATTGCAAGTTATAAAATCATGTGGAAAACATGTTAGCTTTTACACCGCTATCAGTGACCAGAGAGAGACATATGCTGTATTTTCATTAGCATGCTGCCTAGTGACTTGGATAAGCTTTAAGCACAACACCAGTTAGTGATCTCTTTCCAAACAACAATGTAAAATGAGGAAGGGGAAACAAAGGTATTGTGAGATTATTTTTAAAAATTAAGCTAATGTTCTAGAAACATGCCTCTAACTTCTTGTTCTAATTGGAAACATTCTAATCCAATGCTGCCGAGTGAAGCTGATTGCAGACTTAATTGCTCTTATGTAACAACTAATATCTGGCAGTAACACACACTGGCAGGTTTTGAAATCAGTTTGTTCCCTTTGGCCCTTCCTTCTTTGTTGTTCTGTTTACTGTGCCCAGTTAATGTGCTCTTGTGCCATAATAATCTCTAGCTAAATGGTAATTGCTCTATTGACAGCACTACTGTACATTTTTGACACATCATTATTCATACTTAACCACTTGACCTAGAATAAATGTTAAAGCAATTACTACTGAGAGCTTTTCTATGAGAAAATTGAGGCAAAGTTTAAAGATAATCACAATGCAAAGCTGATCATGATAGCAACTGGAAAAATGGCAAATCCTATTAAACAGATTTTTATTAGCCAAGTTGATGCCAGTAGATATTATCTGGTAATTTAGTCCTATTAAAAAGAAAATAAAGCGGCTAATTGTTTACTATTCTGGAACTTATTCCAGCTTGCAATTTGCAACTGAAATTAAGCTTTATGTGGTTCATCTATTTTGTCACATTGAAATATGAAAATCATTTGGTACAAAACACATCTGCTCAATCCTTTCCATCTTCCTGGCAAATCCTCATTCAGTATGTTTCATACATGTTGAGGCATTCCATTCATGCATATAGAACCAGTATTTTAGATATTTCTCTCTTACAAACCTAGTATCTTCAGATCTTAAAGCTCACAATTTTAGTACTTTTCTTCCATTATACATACTTTTTTACAACTATAAGAAATGTGTGAGTGTAATCTGTTTATCTGTTTAAGCTTGGAGACTTTAGAGGGAATTTGGAAACGGAGAGGGACAGAGTTATTGTTAATGCAATTGTATGAAAATTGTCCAAATCTCCCAGACCAGCATTTTATTTTGGTAGTTAATTGCATATTTGCTCTAGTTGTGATTGTATTCTTAAAGGAAAGTAAATGTTCTCCAGTTTAGTTGTTTAAAAAGTGGCATTTACACTGATCTCAAATAATTTCAAAGGACTCAATTGCAGCACAATGCCTTCAGTACAGTGCTTACTGTAAAAGCTGTAATTATAAGAGAATGCCAAAAGACATCAAGAAAGCCTTAAAGGGATAGCATAAGCTTTTACTGCCCCCACCTGAACTATGAGGCTTGCTTGAAAACCACCATTAGGATGCAGAATACTGATTGTTGATATGTCACTATTGCTGTCATGGGAGAACTGTTGTAAGGGCCAGAAGCTTACAGTGGTTTCTATATTAATGAAGCTTTTCCACACTTAATGAAAGCAAAGAAAGATTGGGGTTTTTTAATTAATAAAATATTAAAAACTAGGGAGGAAATCTCTTTTCATGTCGATCCACATTCAGAAAAGCAATAAGGTTCTGCAGCTGTGCTTTATCAGGCAGAAAAATCTTTTGTTTTTAAACATGCTCAACTCCCTATTAACTGTTTCAGTATCCTGTATGCCTATCAAACTGATAATAGATTGTTCACAGGGCATTTAATAACTCAGTTCTTAAACTTTTCATTCACATTATCACTTCTGATTAGTTTTAAAGGAGCTTTTACAGTAAGTATAAAGAACCACAAATTGTCTAATAAATTTTCAAAAACTGTTATGCGGACTAAATTCATCTAGGTCTCTCCTATTGCTGCTGTGATTTTTATTCATAGCAGAGAAATCACTTAATAATATTTGGAATATTATAAAGTGTGTATATATTTATTCTTAACATAAATAAGTTTTGTCAACAGTTAGCCTTCTGGTTTTGAGGCATTTAGGAATTTGTTTCAGGTTCAACTCCTCAGCTTTTTATTGAGATATCTACCTCAGAATTTAAGAACTGCTAAGAATTTTCACCAGATAAAGCTTTCTCTTTGGTTGATTTGCTCTTAAAATTTCCCTATATTTTATTCCTATTCCCTTCCCATTAATGTGCATAATATATGAAACCTTGGGGATTTTTATAGCAATGGATGCAGAGACCAAAAGTCCTGTTGTGTGCTTTTGTTTTCTGTTTTCTTGAGGGTTTTTTTGATAGACCAGGCATCTTTTTAGCTCAATAAACATGGATTCAGGATTTTAATGCATGTCTTGTGTGGTAATGGGTGATTATATCATAACTGCAAACCACATTTTCAGATAATCTTTCATAAAGGCCACTTTTTCCTGTTAACTGAAAGACCACACAACCTATAGAACAATTGGCAGCTTTATTTCAGCAAAGAAGATTGTACACAGTAACTCCAATCAGGCCAGGCCATTTCAGATTCTATTTTTTAAATAGACTTCTTTTCCCTCTTCTTACCAAGCTGAATGAAACATAGTATTTAGCATGTGTTCCTCACATATAGTAAAAGAAAGACAACTAACACAGTCAATGTACTGTTGTTCCCTGTCAGTCCACATTTTGTAGCAGAGAGAACTGTACAGGTAGAGAGAGTAATTACTGTTGATAGGCTTCACTGGTCTGGAGAAGAAATAACAAGATTGCTTATTAACATCTTGAGATTTTTGTACCACAGTGCATACTGAGATTTGTTGAATTTACCAGCTTTTGAGTCTTTATTGTTATAGTGTGCCAGAAAAAAAACATTAATCTGTTCGAGTTTTCATCTACAGTTTTCTGAGGAGAAAGCGTGTAGGAGAAAAGGATCTAAAGACTGAAACTATCATATGAATTCTGACTTTTAGGGATTTAAGGAAATTGGTAAGATTCACCAAACTAACTACACACTTGTAACTAATAATGACCTTGAAAATAGCCTGAGTTCTAAACTATTTACTCATTGAAATGCTGTACCCATGCCAAGAAAAGATCTTAGATTGTTCACAGTAATGTGTAGCCATTACTGAACCTGGTTCAGCAGATTCATATGGGATTTACTCAGTGCACTTTTAGGGAAAATTTGTACTACCTGAGACTTTGCTGCAATATTAGAATAGCAAATAAAGAGAAGAGGTAATTTCTCAATCTAACAGAAGATTCTTCAGAAACACATTCACACTACTGTGTTAACAGGGTTCCTGCTGCTTTTAAAAATAAACCATATACTGTTGGAAGACAGTAATAGAGAGTCATGAAGACAGGGAAATCAGGTTTCTCTCAGAAGAGGATGCAAGGACAATGTGGTGTACCTAATACTCCTTAATGGTGCTACACTTTATTTAGTCCTTTCTTGTAAATGGTATAGCAGATGTCCAAAAATCATCTTTAATATTCACATCAGGTTCAATAAAATTTTCTAATACGTTTAGAGTCTTGTAAATCACATGTTAACAAGAAAGCAAATGTAGGGATATTATCTTAGATAAGCTATAGATTAAACTGTAGGAAATATGAAAAAAAGAAAAGTGTTTGTTTCGTTGTGCAGCTTAACTCCATGTGAGTGTGTGATGATTCTTGGTTGTCTTTCTCCAGCTCAAATATTTGGCTAGATTTATACTCAGATGAATTATATACGTCTGTATATAAGGGTATTTCTGAATCAAATCTGCTCCAGGTTTCAGGAAATGTTCTAGGTGTCAGTGAACACAGCCTCACTGGTTCAATAAAGAAATAAAACTATGAAAAGAGGGGAAATCGATCACTGATGTGGTTCTTTGCTACATATATAGCAGAGCTATATCCTTGATACTTTGGTTGTTGTGAGTTAATCAAAGCCCTCAGCTGCACTCTTTCAAGGCTTTTCAGCATTGCAGAGAAACAGAATTGTGTCAGGCTGAAAGCAAAAAGATGTGTTGGTAGTGAGACAGTGTTAAATCAAAGGCTAGATGAGGATGGGAGTGTGGCAGAATGTGGAAGGAAAAACAGAACTCTCTGCTTCCTGGATAAAGGGAACCCTTGGTTAAGGAGCAATGGATTTTGGGTTCACAGAACTAGAGACATCAAGAGAGTGAGGCACATATGTGTTACATTGAGGCGATCATAGGAATGCATGCATGTGTTAGACAAGGGGCCTTGCATTGGCTGTAATGGGGTTAGTGAATAAAAGCTTTGGACCTCACTAGGAGGTGGATAGCATGGGTTCCCTCGAGGTGGGTAGACTAGTGTCTCTCTTGGGGCTAGCTAAACATGTGTTCTGGTTTAACTTGACTGGTGGCTAAACAGCTGCTCAATTCACACTAGGATAGGGGAAAGAAAAGAAATTAAAAAAAAAAAAAAGGGTAAAATTCATGGCTTGAGATAAAGGATAAAGATAGTTTGACAGGGAAACTAATGATGATGATGGTAATAATAATGTTCAAATAAGCAGAATATACAAAAAAGTGGTGCACAATGCTGTTGCTCGCCACCTGCTGACTGATGCCCTGCCAGTTCCTAAGCAGAGGCCCCAAGGTAGTTTTCCCCCTAGTTTAAACACTAAGCATGATGCCATATGGTATGGAATATCCCTTTGGCCAGTTTGAGTTAGCTATCCCAGCTGTGTCCCCTCCCAGCATCCTGTGTCCCCAGCCTTCTTGCTGGTGGGAAGCTGAAAAGTGCATGGCTTAGTGTAAACACTGCTCAGCAACAACTAAAAACTTCAGTGTATTACCAACATTATTCTCATCCTAGACCAAAACAGAGCACTGTACCAGCTACTAGGAAGAAAATTAACTGTATCCCAGCTTAAACCAGGAAAATATGGTTGTGAGACAACCTAGAAGACATCCAAGCAAAGATTTCTTATATTTGGCACACACTGCTGCCTTGTTTGATTGTATGCTAACACAAGTGCAGAAAGCTTTTGTTTAGAAAAGTAAGTCTCTGAAAGAGAGTGTAACTAATTGATTTGATTGTGTTATCTGCAATGTGATTTGGTCCTGTTGTTTCACCAGCTTATGTGAAAGCTGTACTAGAAATAAAAAAACCCTGATGCGTAACCAGTGTCCTCTAAGGTGGAGGGATTCGATTTTTTACCCCCCCACAGAAATTTAAAACCGATGTTCTCCTATCATAAAGATTTCTGGGCTGGTGTTATTCAGATGAATGCCATATGGACCTGGATGAATCTTTGAGTTATTTTAATCCCATGAAACATTTTCTGTGAAAGCAGATAAAATTCTTCCACGTGCCTAATGCTGTTTAAAGTTTAAAATCTGATGGTTTTTTCATACTATCTTCATAAAATTTTGGAACAGAAGCATTACTTTTCAGCAACAGTAACTTCAATATTACATACATAATCATTTTACTCTTTATTCTCTCTTACAAGAATAGGCATTATTTCAGGAAAAGAAAAATGGATTCTTCCTTTATTAATTTTTGAAACTGTTGTTATAGTGGGTGTCACATGGATATTCATGTTACTGGATCCATTTGCTTCCTAGATTTCCATAATGAGGTTCAATTTTTTGAAGTGATATTAAAATGCTGAGTTGTGTTCAATAGTCAAAAAGAGTATAGCAAAAACATAATTTCACTGACATGAATGAGACATAATGCTGTCTTTTCTACACTTCTCAGATGACACTGCAAAAGAACTTCATTATACCAACTCTGAAGAACTAATTAATGCATTACATTCTTTGAGATTAATTTTTATGCTGTCCTCTAATAGTATAATTATAAATTTGCTTTCCAAAATGCCGTTCTCGATTATTGAAAATTGAGCTGGAAAACTACCAAGTATCTTATTGTGCAGTTGACATCCAGAATAAGGCACCTTGAACCAATAGCACATTTTTAAATTTAGATACCAGGTGAGTGGCTGGGTGAACACGGAAGGTGGCTGATCTGGAAAGCTCCAGATGTGCACATCAAGTTCTGCATGGCATGATTTTCATCGTTTTGCTCACTTGCAGAGATGTGCCAAAAACTTGGAGAGGTGCCTGCAGATTGCTAAAACAAACCTTGAGCCCTTTAATGTTTAAGGGTATTAGAAACAAGAGATGTAGCCTGTTAATACTAATAGTAAAAACTCTATGTGTTTTTTTAGCTATAAAACATGGAGAAAGCCAAAAGCTTTCTTACAAGAGTTGATATCTGTGTTCTAATTCCCAGTAAATTGACTGAATTCATAGATTATTCTCTTTGTGAATGAAGCGTTGTACTCTTCCAACTAATGAGCAAGCATCTTTAGTAAGCATGCATAAATACTTGAGGAGCATGTTCCTAAGTTTCATCTTTCAGTCTCTGCATGATGGCAGCAACTGAAGAAAACAACCAATTTGTAGACATGTTAGCTTTCCTGATAGTTCAAGCTTATTAGTGCCCCAAACTACAGTGATGCTGATACATTAATCCCTCTGAACAGGAAAGAGATCTATAATGTAATTTAGAAGCATGTACTCTAGTCCCGTTTTGAATTGATTGATCCTGGTTTTCTTATCACAAACAATGACAAGTGTTGGAAGTATAAAGAATTTGTGAAATTAGAGATAAATTAGTCAGGATACATTTTATTTCTGTGAAATACCAGGAATGTTAGAGAAACTGCATTGCTTTCTTAAGGTGCTAGTATGGTTTTCAGCAGAAATACAGGGCAAATATATTGATTGGACTTCGTTTTAGAGTATTAAAGACTGCATGTGCTGCTTCTGCTTTCAGCACAGATTTAGATCTAGAAACAACAGAGAGGCCAGTACAGAAAAGCTACATCTCATTTGTCTGTCTCATATGCTGTAGATCAGGAGTAGCTTCTACAACGTTCATGAAGTTCCAGTATTTTAAAACGTACCATAAATGAGATTAGGACTTGCTTCATTGTATATAATGTAAGAAGAGCAAAGAGCTTAAGTGAAAGAACAACCACAGCTGCCCTAGAGTGAATAAAAAGTAACAATGTGATTATTTAATTACATGTATTTTATTAATGTTGGATATATTTTACTACAATTTTAATAAAACTATCCAAATAGCCCAGGTAAAAGAAGAAAAGAACCAATACTACACATTTAGCATGAGCAAGTTATTTTTGCAAGAATATTCATGGCAGACTGTATAATTTCTTTTAGTACTTCACCTGTGGCACTATAAATAATGCATATTTATTTAAGTAGAGCTATTAGAGACTACTATTTATGTTGTACATAATTTATAGACAGTGGTCTCCTAACACATGTAGATAATGTTCTCTATTAAAAAAAAGTTCAGAATAAAATAATTTTAAAGAAATTAAGCAGTTACTTAAACTGAATTGAATCAAAACTGCATTTTGAAGACACAGATTGATAACTCCTTTTTAAAGAGCAGTACTAACTTCTCTTTTCCAGACTGTGAACTTTAGTGTTATAATTGTTTTTTTTAATTGCCATGAAACATTAGATAACAACAGAAAATGTAAGTGTTTGAACAGAAGTCTGATTACTGCTGAAACTTCAGAGATCCTGTTTGTGTTTCAGATGACGTTCAGGTCTCTAGTTAGAAACAGATCTGTGGAATTTGTGTACACTTTTAGGTAGGTTGGATGGAAACCTGACCCAAATTACACTGAAGTTGTAAGATCATCTTTGCATCTGTGACTAAACTCAGATAGGAAATTGTTTGGGAATTATGTGTTCATGTTTCCTTGGGGAAGAATCCTATTAAGAATATCTTAGCCACTGTGCAGCCTGTAATAGCTGTATTTAATGACATCCAGAAGGACAGTGATTTCCTCCTGAGACAGCAGAAGAGCCTTTATGTTGTAAATCTGTTCTAACTTTCTAATTTCATGTGTGAACACATTCCTCCATGTCTCATCTTTTCCAGGACAGTTTGGAAAATAACTTATATCACTAATAAAATTCTCTGTTCCCTGTTTTTGTAGATGATTGTCTGCTCCAAGGTCTGGGTTTTTTTCTGTCTCAGTCTGATGTTTATTTTACTGTTTTCTGTTTTTAGAAATGTACTAGAGGTTCCATTGGGCAAAGTGTGTTGCACACAGGGCATCAGATAGAAACAGTAACATTTTTAAGTTCCTTCAGTATATTTTCTCTCTTTCACAGTTGCACTGCATTTTTAAACACTTGAGTGCTGCATATTTTTATCTATGTTGACTCAAGTCTGGATAAAGGTATACAGAAGCTTTCTACTTAAAGCAGGAGCTCTATTTTGCCAGGTTAAGCAACAGAATGGCATTGCAATCTTTTTAGTGAACATGAACTGTGTGTTATTTATTAAGGGACCAATCCAAAATTTTCTTGAGTTAAAGTTTCCCGTTGACTTTGTCAGTTTTGGCTCGGCCTCCAATCGCTCTTCTATATACTTTCGTTAGGAGGATTAAAGTGTACTCTTTCATTAGTTAAGTGCAAAGTGAATTTCAAATGAGTCAGACTATATTTAAAGTATAACTGTCAAATCATTGCTATTGATTTAGACACTGTTAAACAGGGGCAGTGCTAACACACAAGGGTTTATTCTTTGTTACACCTTGCTTATAACCCCCATTGATGATAATGGGAATTACAGGCATGTCCTGAAGGGAATGTGCCCTTTGTAAATTCCCTATAAGCCTTAGATTAAGGAACCACAGTTCTGTGAGAGTTCAAATACTTTTTGTGTGTAGATGAAACTTGGTGAGCTCTCCTGTGTCCTTTCTTAGCAGTTCTTGGAAGGCAGATCTTTCAGAAAGAAATGTATCCCAGAGCTATTGTCTTGTCTTTCCTTATCTGATGGGGAAGATGCCAAGTAACTGTGCCAGGTAATAGGCACACTTTTGTCCAAAGTGTGCAGCAAGAAAAGTTAAGAGTTTGTACTGGGTCCTGACTGGTATTACAAATTCCTAGTGTAACAAGGAAAGGTTTGTGCAAAACTGATAGGAAAATAAAACATGTAAAATTAATTAATTTTTTTTCATACTAATAGTGTGTATGTCAGAAACTAAAAGGATATCAGAATAGGATATAAACAAAGTATTGTGGTAACTTCTGTAGCTATTCGTATTTTCAGTGTAGTTAATGAGGATGCGCACTTTTCTCTTTCTGAAGTAATCCACTGCCTTTGCCTGGTGTACTGCTAAGTGAACC
Source organism: Picathartes gymnocephalus (assembly GCA_013390045.1). NCBI lineage: Eukaryota > Metazoa > Chordata > Aves > Passeriformes > Picathartidae > Picathartes > Picathartes gymnocephalus. Next base: position 14,806 of record WEKY01027041.1, on the reverse strand, counting down.
ATTTCATTCCTCAGGTACTATGCTTGCTATAGATCAGATCAGAAGGTTATATGTTTATTATATTTCCAGGCATTTTCAGTTCACACAGCACCGTAAAAAACAGTGTGAGATAGCATGAAGTTTGCCATCTACATGTCCATTTGCTTTCTTCCAGAGCGTTACTGCTCTAATGAGACTCGAAGGGGGCACCCATCATGGGGAATATGTGGAATAGGAACCTGCTGGTCACTCCAGCTTTCTCCGACACTTCTTGCTTCTTAATTTTTTCTCGTGGTAATGCTAGTATCATTTTCTCTCACTTCCATTCTTCTCTATTTGTAGGTTTGGGACTTGATTCAGTGTTTGTTTCTGTCTCAGCTGTACTTATCCTAAACTTAGCAAGTTTCTACCTTCATCTTCTGCATCTGTCTGGTAACACCAGAAATTGTTAGGCACCCCAGTCTGATTTGAAACTCTCTGACTATTAAAAAAAACAGAAAAAAAGAAAGGAAAAAAAAAAAAAAAGAGCAAACAAAAACTAAACAAACAAGCTTTTGTTCTTGTTCTGCTAATCTTAGGAAAGGGCTGAATTAAGATCCCTGTCTCTTGGGTCACTGCTATAATAAGTTGTATCAAATGGCACTCTAACCTCTTTTTCTACTTTTAAGGCAAACTTTCTGTCAGAGCCCTGTGGAAACTAACCAGCTTTACTTTTCCTGCCCGGCCAACACCACCCCCTCACAGACACAGGATGCCATTCTGGCCCTTGTTCCTGCCCTGGTGGTGCCATAGACCTGCCTGCCCCTCATGCTGTCACCAGGCACTTTCGTTTCTCACACCAGTTATGGACATGGCTTAATGCTCTGCCCTGGCCAGTGCTCTCTGGCCCTGCAGCCAACACCTGAGAGTCCTGGCCACCTGTCTCCAGCTGGGACTGTGCTGTTGGATGCACTGGGTGACCTGCCTTGGGAATGCAGCCCTGCTCCTGCTGCCTCCCCACACTCTCCATCCTGTTGCATTCTCTGACAGATCCTTGCTGAAAATTTGAATCCTGATCTCTATGATGAACATGTTCCTCAGGCCCCAGATCAATTACTGCAGCCTGTCCTAATTTCCAACATACCCAGGTGGCTCTCGGGTTTCTCCTTACCTCCTCCTTGCTTTGCACAAGGGAGTGGCTGCTGAATTTTCTAGTACATCCTTACTACTCAGCTTTTAGTATTTGACTTGGAAGCTAGGCAATAAAAGCTGTTTACTGTATCCTTTTGTGAATCTAGATATTTGTTCCAGATCCTATTTGAAGAATTTTGTCTTGAAGAAAGCAAAAACAGGTAGATGAGCTAGGCCAATGTAGTCTATCCTGTAATGGTGTTACTTCTCAGGCTTGGTTCTCCCTGAAACTCTACAATCTGTCACTCTCTGCAAGTGAAGTTGCTACCAAGAGCTACTCCTGAGAGCTTTCAGACTACTGAAAAAAATAACTTAAATACTACTGAAATAATAATATAAATGTATTTACTAAAAACAAAGCCTGTTCAAATTCTTATCCCTCATAGACATGCTTCCAAAAAGGAGCATCCCACCAGACCAGATACAAACAATACAACAACAACCAAAAAACAACAACAACCACCAAAAACACCCAACAACAACAAACAAACAAACAAACAAACGGCACATGTTGGAAAATAATTTACTGTGTCAAAAAGTATGTCAAACAAATCTGCTCACTTTTAAACTATATGAAGAGGATTAACACTTCATAATTAAACACATCCAATATAAAAAAAAAAAAAAACAAGCAAACAAACAAAAAAGTGAATTAAACAAGTGTTGGTGTTTACAAAATTATGAAAGTTGACCATCCAATATCAGTATACCAGAAGAGAGATAATATGTATCTATGATGATGTGGTTTTAAACATTTCGTGAGCATACCACCTACATTAATTTAAACCCACTATTTTTTCATAAATTCAGTTTTTCTCTACAGAATGTTTAGTTTTTCTTTTTTTTCCCTTTTTTTATTAGGTAAAGCATAATCCAAATCCTGTAAACATTTTCCCATCTGTTAGTGGGCCTTTCTCAGATGAGTTTTAACTTAAAATATAGTTTCAAGGGAATTGCTACCATTTGTCTGACTTGTCATGACATTTTAGTGATTAAGAGTTTTTGTTTTGGATACAAATGAATATCAACCGAGTAGAATCACTTTGCATATTCTGAGTCACTCTGCCCTTTGCTGTATGAGGACAAACTAGTTTTACTGTTCTGTGCAGTCTCAGTACAATAAAGTCTACTGTTAGAACAGTCTTTTGAACTTAGTTGATGCCAAATGGTGAAATGACTCAAATACCAATAAGCTTATGCAGAAATGTTGGCAGGCCAGCTCCAAATGGCCAGCATTGTTCTGCTAAAAGTGTTCCCATGAAGCCAGTGAACTTGCCAGTGCCACACTGCATGCATTTTTACTGAAGTAAGTGTGTATACAAAGAGTTATTTTTCCCCTCTTTCCCACTTACATATAATTGAAGCAGAGATGGACTTCTTACAATGTGGAAGATTCTTTAGAGTTCCTACATACTACATCATCTAATTCATCATGGAATTTGTTTGGCAATTCCTCCCACATGACATCTTGCTCAATCAAAAGAAAAAAGAACCATGCTGCCAACATAATTATCCTTTATTTCCTGGTGCAATAATTTTAAAGAGAGAGTTGACACATTCTGTAGGATTTCTGAAGGGAAAATAGTTATATCACACACCCAAAATTAAATCCTCTTTTGAGTTTCTTATTAATTAACATCTCTATTTTGCGAGGAAAATTACTCTAATAGAGCAAGTGGAACTAGTATTGAGTAATATCCTTACAACAAAGTTATAGATCATATTTTCTGTGAGTTTTGAGTTTTTAAATTGGATTCGATTTGTCATTTTTTTCTTTACTGCATGGGTTTTCCTGAACACAATAAGGACTACATTAATGTCTTTTGGAAATACATTTCTATGTTCACTGTTCAGTTACTCATAAAAATGAGATTTATTTCCCTGAATGCTCCTTGATTAGTGGACTTAAAGCCAGATATGATTTCAGTACTGATGAGAAAATGTGAAATGCTCACAGAATGATTGCTTGCATAGATTTTGATATTACCAAAGAAAAATTGTGACTTTAGAAAATCAAATTAGAAAAGATATTGAAAACATTATCAAAAGCCATAGAGTATTAGAAAATAAGCTACTCATAATTCTGCTTCTATAGCTGCAAATAAATTAACCAAATATGTGAGAATTCAAAAAATAACATATAGTAAATAAAAAGGAAGCTAGTAATTTAATACAAAACTAAAATTCATAAGGCTTTTTTATTTATTAATATAACCTATAGGTTAAAAATTGTAATTTTTAGAAAAGCTCTAAGCATCTCACACTTGTTGAAAATGTCCAGGGTCTATAGAAAGCCAGTGAGAAAATTAAGTTATTCGTTTCCTACAGGACTTCTGAAAAGTGATACGTAGGTTCCTCAGTTAGGCTCATGAAACCCTTTGATCCCAAAATTGGTTTGAGGGAGACTAGTCCTAATGTGAGATGAGTTAAACACAAGTTACCTTCATGATAGGATAAAGATGGAAGAATTTCCCAAGTCAGTTTTTAGTTATAATAAAGTTAATTAGGTCCACCTGCAAATAACTTGTTTGCTATGATTATAAATTAATGTTTCTTCAATTCACCACTTTTTAAATAAACACCCAATTGAAACAATATATCAAAAGTGAAGGTAGAGACCTCTTCTCCTTCACTACCAAGATTTTAATCTTTTGGTTCCTTATTTTCTTTTTCTAAAATTCCCATAGAAATCTTTCGAATTAAAAAAAAAAAAAAAAAAAAAAAAAAAATTCCTCCGGGCATCTATTTGCCCCTGTTTTTTGATCCCTTGATTTAAAAAAACTGTATTAGGTAAGGATCAAGGCTTTTACCGAGAGTGTTACCAGTAGTCTATCCGTTATACAAACCTGAAGCGATCAGATAAATTCATCCTGTGGAAAGGACCGAGCAGCAAGGCACAGGCTTCATAAGCAAGTGGCAGAGAACTCACAAGCTGGATCTCAAAGCGTCCAACTCTTCCATGCAGTTTGTCCTAACAGTGCAAATAATACAAGTAAAATTTCAGGACTTCTTTTTCAAGTGGATGACAGAAATACAAAACCTTCTTTTTTCTTTTCATGTTACTGAAATCCCTAAAAGTTATTTTCTCCTCACAAATTAACTGATATGCTGTATCCAGTGGCAAACTGAAAAAAAATAAAGGTAAAAAAATGCTTGTTCAGAACCCGTGCTTAGGGGTTTGCTTATAGGTGTCATTGTGTCTCAGATCCCTGCTGTGAAAATCAGCTTGCATTTGAATGTGCATCTTGACCCATAAATGTCACCCTGGTCCACTGAGCATCTTGACTTCAACATTTCCTGTTGTAAAATGGACAATGGGATAACACTTCTTTTTCTGAAGGAGGGACCTGTGACAATGTGTGCATGTGTGCAGTCAGGAGAAACTGCAGCACTCGGGATTTAAAAGCATGTCATCAGCCTCTGAGCGGGAGATCACAGGAGAACAAAGTTGCTGGACAGTTTTTGAAAAACACAAGGATTATCATTTCTGTTTCCAAGCCACTTCTCCTTTTCACAGCCCTGAATCCTTCTTGGCTTCTCTCCATCAATGGCTCAACGATGTGCCCCATACTAGAGCAAGTCCAGCTGTGTGATACAGCAACTGCCTTCGAACAATAAAGTAAGAAATGCTGCCATTCCTGTGCAGACATTGTTTATGTTGCTGGCCTTTTCTTAATTACATGCAGTTTCTAATATCAATCATCTTAACATTATGCCCAGAAATTGAGAATGCACTGAGATGCTCATGCAGAATAAAAGTATTTCCAGCTTTACAATCTCTTAAAGATTGTATAACAGTTTCCATTTTTTCTAAAGAAAAAACACATTTTTGCTCCAGAGGATATTCACAAGTCAAATTATGTCTTTTATGGCATTTCTTCACAACCAGAAAGAACCACACCTCAATCAGATTGGAGCCTCAGTCCTTTAGTTTAAGACAAAGTGCATAATTCTGTTACTGTAGGAGACAGAACTTCTGGCATACCTACTGGAAATTTAGGACTTCAGATCTTTTTAACATTAAGTATTTATAATTGTATTTTTACACATTCCCGAAGACATGGGCAGAGTACAGTGATTCTGAAAATGTCCATAAGCATGCTTTTAGAAACTAAATTTGTCTCTGATTTTAATTAAAGTATGCGAAGAATAATGTTGTCTTTTCAAAATAATATCGAATTATTTAACAGTCATTTAACTATATCCATTGCTTAAATAGCAATTTTCACCCCACTGAATCAAAGGAATATAAATTACATTTTTTATCACGAAGAATGATCATGAAGATCAAAACATAGGTTTTTTCCTTCAAAACACAGCACATATGGTTTGATTTTAAAAGTATGAAAAGGTGTCTCCATTTTTTGCGTGTCTGTTTATGTATAGATAACAACCTGAATGTTTCCATATCTTTCCTCACACTAGAAACTCATTTTATATTACTTTGAGTGACCTTTTCTCCATGATCAGTATTATAAAAGAAAGACGATTTGAATATGCATCATAAGTACAATATCTGGTGTTTTCCCAAATGTCTTTATTGGGACAGCAAGGCTAGAACTTGATAGGAAACCTGATATAAATGTCATCTCTTATCAGAATCTAAAATGTGATGATTAACACTTGTACCTTATGCACTGAGACATTTTCACAGATATTCTCCAAAGCAGTATCGAAGTGTTTGATAGATCTCATTAGAGCACTTTGATGTCTCCATTCTTCATATTCAGATGTAAAAAACCCAGGTTAGTATACAGTTGCTTAAATGTAGATGGAAGAAAATATTAGGGAAAAACAGCATTGTTTATAGCTGGTTAGAAAAACCCACATTCATTGAGAGAAAGAGAAAAATGTGATTTTAACTGTATGCAAGGTTTTGAACTAATAATTGTATTTTCATAACATGTATATTTGGGTATATACATACTCATCTAAACAGTATTGCTCATTCAGATTCAGAAAAATTAGTCAGAAAAAGAAAGACAAAATACCTATAAAGAGAAAGAAAATAATTTGCTAAAAATCACCAAAAAGTTACTAGATCTTGTGCTTCCTGTGTTGTATGAAAACCAGTCTTTTGTGGATTGAAAGTTATAGGAATAGGAGATTAAATATGCAGCTTGTCATAGTGTCTTTTTCCCATTAGTAGTTTTACATCTGAGCTTAATCAAAGAAGCAACAGAAGACTGCAGACCTTTTGTTTAACTGTAACAAAATGTGCAGGTTTTAAATGCTTTCAAATTAAATTATATCACCTGCTCATTCTTTTTTCTTCTGCTTATTCCCTAAAAGCTATACACTACTACAAACACATTTCTTTCCTTTGATTTCTCTAGTTTGCAGTTTTGCCTACTGAATAAGTATACTAAATGTAATCATTGCAACACAGAATCTGAAAAACAGATGCCAAATTATTGAAGAAAATATTTGAGTTTGTCACAATTATTTCCACAAACAAAACTAAAGCTCCTTTTCAATACTGAACATGAGTGCAAGTCTCCAGAACTGTCAGAACTTGTAGTAAGTCGTAGAGTCCCTACAGTGGTGCAAAAAAAAGTTAAAACTTTTGTGACAGGTAATTTATGTATAAACAATGGATTCTAGACTATTGGGTCTTAATAAAGACAATGTGTTTCCTAAATGCTACTGTTAATATATTTGTTAAATGTTAGTTGCACTTTTTTATTTTTCCGTTTTGATATGATAGGATGATTGGGTTCCTTAGATATATTATTACAGGAGATAACTTGTAAGTAAAATGTCTGTCAGAATAAAAACCTTCTGATCTATTGTAGTTTTGGAATAATAATAGAAATAGTCTACTTTTAAAAATACATCTACATGCACATTTTATGTGCAATTTAACATATTTAGTACTTCACATTCAATTCATTCTCTTGAAAGTTTTACTTCAAAACAACTTCATTGTTTTAAGTGACTAAATTAAAGCTTTTTAGTGTTTCCTGCAATCTCCCAAAACAGAAATAAAATCAGTTTTAATTTATTTTATTTGCATACACTGTGGATATAATTATTGCTGCAGAGCCTTTTTAATTGTTTTCAACTAGGTGCTTGTCTTTAAGTTGAAATAGACTTCTAATTCTACATTGTTGATATTCCCTTGTTAATTTTGACAAAGCATCATAAATCCAGGTATTTAGGCTTATTGAATTTTGAAATGAGGTGATTAGTTGGAACATGGATGAATGAACTGATGCAAAGGAAAATGAATTTTATGATTTACTGTCATTTACAAGTTCCTTTGGAACTGTTATGCACAAATTGTAAAATGTATTAAGAGGTAAGATATCACAGTTATAATCAACAATATAAAATTTTCTCAAACAAAAGTATTCAGGCAACCGCCCAAATAGAGTAATTGTTGAATAAGTGTTTGTTATACGCAGTTAGTTTTTATTATAGATCATGCTTTTCTACTCCAACATTTCAGTAAGCAGAAAGGTATCTAAATATACTTCCAGCACCAGTCAGTAATGTTAAACTTCCAAAGCTGTTACCATTATAATATGCTTTAAAATATTAATGTATATTAGAAGAGGGCATATTTAGGATGAAATATACCATTTATCATTTTTTTTACTTAAAATTCAATGGTTATTAGCTAAAGGTAACAGCAGACTACAATAATATACTCCCTTGGTCTCTAGTCATCCATATTTCTATTATTGCATGTTTTGCGGGGGGGTAGTATGTTTTAAATGAAAAGAATGGAGATTCAGTAATTTTGCCAGTGTGGTACAATTGCTAAGACATGCTAGCATGAAGTAAAGCATGGATGTGTTGTGTTTTTATTTCCAATGATATAAAGATTTGAGTTATTAGAAAAGAAAGAAACAACCTAGATGTACATTCAGAAACCAAAGCTCAAAAGCCACAGACCTTGAACTCTACAGGTTTGTAGTTTTAATTTTAGGCACATTCTGAACATAAAGGTCTTCAAGAGATAAGAGCCCCAAGAACAGTTGCTCTTCATTTGAATGACAATTCGAAGACCAAAACTTCCCCTGAAGCTTGAATGAATTGCTGCAGGCCTCTAGAAAGGCAAATTATGAGAACCTTGTGTAGTGGTTCTCCTGTCCTGGTGCAGGAAAACTTAAAATCAGGCTCTGCCTTTTCTTCTAGGACCTGGATTCCTCTCTGCTCTAAAGTGGGAAGTGCAAGAGCTTCGTGCTTTCTTGCTTCTCTAAACTCTCTAAGCGCCAACATCAAGATTTGGGCAAATCATTCCAAATTTGCAGCCTCCTTTTTTTTCCTGCAACCCAAATAACTCTAGATGAAATTTTACAGAGTAAATCTACATCTAGTCTAGAAAAATAGTTAAAAAGTCACTCTTGATATGCAACCTTTGCTAATGAATTTCTCCAGACATTTTACAACCATTTGTAAAAAGTCTTCTATTTTATATTTTAATCCTTTTGTTGAATAGAAGTCCCATATAACCATTTTTCATAGGTTAATTAAAAAAGATTTTACAGTAAATGTTGTGCTTTTGAAAAGATATAAAGATTTCCATACAAAAGTAAAATCCTGTTATTTAATATCCTAGCCTGGGGGCCTAACAGAAAAAAAAAAATTCTTCTTTTGCCATATATAATGTTTCTAATTTTGCATTTGCTCTCTTGTTTTTTTTTGGTTTTGGTTTTTGGGTTTTTTTTAACTTGGTGTAATATTGTATTGATACATCTGTCATAAAACACTAAATACTGCATGGATGCAGAGCAATATCTGGATGTAGCATGTTCAAATCTTATATTGTTTTCTGGTATGAAAAATAATCACAACTACTGACTTCCTACTTACCATAATATCTGCTTTCAGTTCTTTTCTCTGATACTGAAAACAGAGAGAACCCAAACATTATGGCACAAAATTTTTCTTCTGAATGGCTGCACCTCTTATCCTTAAATAATAAAATCATGGAATCATTAAGGTTGTAAAAGACCTCCAAGATCAAGTCCAACCTTTGGCCTTGTACCACTATGCCCTCTAAAGCATATTGTGAAGTGCCACATCCACTGGTTTTCTGAACATTTCCAGGGATGGTGGCTCCACTACTTCCCGCAGCATCCTGTTACAATGCTTAACCTCTCTTTCAGTGAGCGAATTTTTCCCTATATCCAACCTGAACTGCCCTGGGCACTTGAGACCATTTCCTCTTGTCCTATTACTAGTTTCCTGGAGAAAAGACCAACGTCTGCCCAGCCACATCCTTCTTTCAGGTAGTTGTATTGGTCAATAGAAATAAATTCCTTAACTCTCTCTGGGATGGGACCAGTGATACAGCTTCAGGTCTATGACTCACATATGCTCATTAATTAATGCTACGGTAAATATTATTGGCTTGAAATCTGTGCCACCCTTACTTCCATGCTGATAATTTATGGAGACATTGCAGATAATGGCAGGGTTGTTTCTGTTTGCCAAGTAGAGAGTGATCATGATAGACTAGTAAAATTAAAGTATGTGATATATTGCAGGGAGTTTTATTGGATATACTGTTAGGACTCGATTTTGTCCTGCTTTTTTATGCACCATGTGATGAACTTCACTGAACCTGCTGCCTACTGCATGTATTTATATGGATTGTGGTTGAACAAACCATACACCTTTTTTATGCACCTTTACAGCAAACAATGTTCTGTTGGAAATGTCTGTTCACATAGTTTGCATCCTTCCATTTCTGGTGTTATGTCTTCACAATTTTTATATTTAATTAAAATTCATGGCAGGAGACTTACTTTGTCAGTATAAGAAAGGTGATGGTGTCTCTGCCTGATTAAATGATCAATTATATTTTCCACAGAGAACAAAGATGCATTTATGGGTGTGAAAGCAATTATTCATAATCCTGACTTTTTTTTTTTAAATTCTATTTTTCCTTATGTCAGGGTTGATGTGTTTTCAGTCTAATGTTACTTCAAGAACTGATTTTAAGCTTCCGTTCTCAATTTCACTTAGTCACATTTACCTACACTAATGAGTAGCTAATATGAGTCAATAAAATAACAGAAATATTTAATACCACTACAGGTTTTATTTTGTAGCTATTTACCTTGAGGCTTATCTCACATTTAGATGACTTTACTACAAATGGTCTGATGCTCTTTCAGTTTGTTACATTGAAAACTTTAGAGCTTATACTGCACACGTTTACAGTAAAGTACAGGGTATTGAGCCCCTCTGCTGTTTAGGGATGAAAATGAGATATAAATATTACAGTTACTGAGCAATTATCTAGTGATCAGTTGGGTACAAAGTTACTTAAAAGCTGGACTCTTTCGCTTGTTCGAATTTAGACTCTTAGTTATCTATACGTGAAGGAAACTTGCTCTGATACGAGTTCCAAGGTTATTTTTTAAACACCTTGACAGAAAACCATTCTTTTTGGAGGGGAGGGGTTTGTGCAACCTTTGTTTCAAAGGTGAAAACTGTATCATTATATTTAACTGGCTACCTGCAGTTCACTAGTGGAGGCATCATTAAGTAGTACTGGAACATTTGTAGTGGCTAATCTTTCAAGCATTTAGCATTCACGATGACCTCGTTAAAAGTAACAAAGGTCAGGCTTCAGTTCAGCAGAGTCGCCCATTCACCAAGGCGACTGGCATAGCAAAGTAATCTCTGTGTGTCACTTTTCATTAATCATGCTACTTTCCTCTTCAAGAAATTCCAGCAGATAATTGTTACTAAATGCGATTTGCAACACCCTGTGCTGTGGTTGAAGGACCAGAAATAGGCAAACAGATAAAAACATTGTTTAGCTTGCAGGCAGCAAGTGTTTGCTATTCAAAGGTATCAATGCATAAACATTGATTTAGCCATGAGCTGACACTTCTAAAGCATTTGCTGTTTCCAGAAAGCCCTGTGGTCAGGCTAAGTAATATCCAAGGGCAAGTACTTTTACCTGTATTGCAAGGTTAGATTCTGTATAATTTGTCTGATCCTGAAATAAATCAGTTTTCGTAATGTTAAGCTGCTTCAGCACTGCCACAGGTCACAACAAAGTACACTAAATTAAACATTTGCACATGAGATAGGAAATGTGTTCCCATGTTAGTTTGCTTATAACTGTACTGAATAAATATTTGATTACCAGTTTTATACTTCTAGTTAATCGTTATTTCATTTTTTTTTTACATTAATACCTTTTCTATATCTCAGAAATTATTTCATGGGTCTTCTCTATGCCCTGAAATTTCTGGGATAAATTTATTTTCATTTCCATCTGTACCTTGTAAACTTCAGTGAAAATTGAGCAGTTTTAGGAACACACCAATGGAATTCCAGAGAAAGAGATTCTTTCATGACCCAAAGATGCAATTTTGTTCAACACCTGGACAGAATCTGGTCGGTCACAAAAAATAAGCTGATGGAGTTTTTTTAATTTGCTCTGGTGTTCCTTAGCAAAAGGCAGAGTTTGATTGCTACTAATGAAATATGATTGCATTCCTGTACTGATGCAAAATCTTGATCTTACTGACCTGCAAGTTCAGAGAACAAGAACAACAGTGAGGTAAACTATAGTTTTAGTGTGGATGTTTTAGATCCATCACCTACATCACAGAACAACTGGTAATAGAAGTGTTTTATTTACCAGTTTTTCAAATAGGTTTACCTTGCAACTTACAGAAAATAAACGAATGCAAAGTCAAACAAAATTCAAGACTCAAACCTACTCACATCACATCTCAAATATGTAGCAAATAAGAATTTACAGCAGTACAGTTTCTTCAAAATGTGTTTTCAAAGGTGACTGGAAGTGCCTGCATTTCTTTTGAAATACCACAGAAGAATACCTTTATTAGTTGCAGGGTTCTTATGTTTAGATATAAGTTGTTGTAGAGTTTAGTCAATTCATGGTTATTCAGGGTAATAGTACAGAATAATTCAGATAAAGCAAAACTATTGCAAAAATTTACAAACTAAATAATATGTTTCAAAGAACGTATAATGTGAAAATGGAAAATATATTTAACATTGCTGAAGAACCAATGTGACAAATGATTACAAAAAGTCTTCATTTAAATGATAAATGGGGTCTGTATGTATAGTGTGATCATTTGCCTTGAAAATGGAGAATGATGGTACCAGATCATACATAGATCAGGTACATACCACCTCTGATTTAAGGCTAATTTAATCTGAGCAATCAGAATTGGCAATAGAAATAAACATACCTAAAGTAATAGAGGTATGACACAAAAATGCTTCTTGATGTTAGTAACTCAAACATAAAATAGGGTTCTTGAATTTCATAGAACACGGTTTTCTCAATATGGCATTTCTAAGCATGTTTACAATATATTCACTTGAGGAGATTTTGTTTATTTTGCTTACGTTCCCCTAAGTGCCTTATTTTCTGACAAATCTATCCTTTTTCTAATATTGGGCCATGACAGAATTTGCATCTTTCCAGATGCAGATGTGCCTGTTTTGCATTTAGTAGCTCTCACCTACAAGCTTCTTTCTTTTTTTTTTTTTTTTTTTTTTTTTTTTTTCAGTAAGAGACATTGGACAGTTAATTTCCATTCATGTTTATAAACTTCTATCACATTCCCACTCAGCCATCTCTTTGCCATCCTGAGAAGTCCTGGTTTACTAAGTAATTTCTTGCATGGAAGCATTCATTCTTGAATAGTGTCCAAATGGGATACAGTTGCAGTATTTAATTCCAACTTAAGTGCCATCTGCTAGTAGAATATTCCCTGCCAGTATTTCCTTCCACCACTTAATAAAAAAGGTACTACTGTCTAAAAACCAAGAATGGGTTCTCAGGTGCTTTCTAGTATATACCTCTTGGCTTCTCCAGTAACTGCTAAATTCAATTTTACTCAAAGGGTCTGCTCTTTGCTTTTATTTGGAGTGGGGTGTTAAAGGTTTATATTTTGCAGCATAGAGCATTATCTCTGTGCCTTAATTGTTTTCATTATTCATCCTACAGTCAAGCAGAATGAGTGACATTAAATAGAATGTCCTGTTTCTAGGAGGAGTTAAATCAACAAAAATCTTACATAGTGTAAAAGGGAGAGGCAAGAAGAGTTCAGAGAGTCTGGATAAGTTGTCGAGGTTAAAAAAAAATCCAACAGGCACCTAGGCAATAGCTGACTGAATAGTTATGCCATTCATTTATTGCATTTGGCTTTATGATATGTAGAAGAATGAAGGTTGGAGGTGAACTAGAAAGTGTTTTCTTTCATAATGGCATCCAGCATAGATTTCCTAAGGTTAATTTAAGGCATCTTAATCTAAGCTGAAGTGTTTGTATGACTGCCTACATCAGCCCAGTCCAGTGCGCTATGCATACAGTTCTGCAGAACTGAACTTTTCCCCCCATAAAAGTGCAAATTACAAAGGTATAGTACCTTTAACTAGTATCATATAGCAGATTGAGTCTATATTACATGGAACGTCTTGCCATGGTTTGCTTTAGATACTCAAATTCTCTATGGTTCAAAAAACCTCCTGTAATGTGCAGAAGGCTGGGAGCATCTCATAGATCAGTGTTCCAATGTTCTCACCCCACAGCTCTTCCACTCTTGGAAGCGGGATTCGTGATCAGCCTATTCCTTAGAAGATTTTTGCAAGAGATGTAATACAGTAATGAATTATGTGAATTCATTTTTGCAGTGCTGATTTTTCTCCTTCATAGGTACAGCTGTCACTATCAAAATTGCATTTAATGCTTCCCCTTCTTGAACAAGTAGAGAATGCTACTTGTTAGTAAGTAATCTTGCATATTGACCTCCCTGTAATAGGATAAAATTTGAGGGTATATAATACGTTAACTTTGCATACTAATTTTTAAATCTTCTAATGGTACAGATGAAATTATAGGTCAGAATGCAAGAAAGTGTAGTATGTGAAAACATTGCCAAGCCTGTGGAACTCAACTGACACTTTAGGGAGTTTCATCTGGATTGCTCCCCAACCACAGAAGCAATTTTTATCTGAGAGGAGTTACAAAGAAATATTTTTAAAACAGAAATAGTGCTTTGTGAAGGTGTAAAATGGACATGTGAATAGATTATATATAAAGAGACCTGGAGGGTGCCAAGTGTCAAATATGTGCCCAGCCAGGAAGTGCATGGTATAGTTTTAGTGGTTAATAAGAGGGTTGGGATGCGTGAAATTAATTTACATTTTCAGAATGGCAATGATACTACATCCAGGTGGATATTTAAATAAGATAGGCATAACTGCAAATTTTATTTGTTTCTTCAGAATTTTTTAAATCGATCTCTAAAATTGCTCATATTTGGAGATCTGTGTGTTTCAGTAGGAACTATGTTTGTGCAGTATTTTGTAGTATTTTTGTTGTCCCTCTGTCCTGAGGAGGTAAATCTTTCTCAGAAAACCATAACAAAAGAGGAAGAAAAATTTCAACAGAGACAGTTTGGCATTTGCTGAAGCTGAAACAAAGTGCCTTTGTGCTAGACAAGTGTCAGAGATGCCATTCAGAAACTTCTGTAATGCACAACTGAAATCCTAGCTTTGAATTTACTGATTGTACTTCTGCAAACCTATCTAGACTGATGGCATGAAAAAGAAAGATAGGCTATAAATACACAAATATAAACTTGTTTATTATACTTCTGCTAATTAATAAATGCAGGGAAAAATCATAAAGTTAATTATT